>UZAF01016283.1:0-10170 GCA_900617895.1 Haemonchus placei | reverse complement strand
GTGCAAAGTACCTGAGCTTGGTAGTATAATAACTTCACCATCCTCACAGCTAATGCAAAAAAAAACCAGAGAAATACTGCGATAAAAAACTACTTGGCAAATATGTTCAGCATTTCCAAGTTAGGCTCATTGTTTAGATTTCATTGAAACTTTTAGTACAGCAGATGGTATTGTATCACACCGAATTGCCAGATGAGTTCGGTGGAGGGCTTTTTATTTTACTGTATCACCACAAATTAAGAATGATACCAAGCTGAATATGTGCGATTGACTGGCGCTGCCCTTCCTCTAACAGCTTTCACTAAAATGAGGAACCATGCGTTCTGAAGGGCGGAGGTGATGTAGGGCCAAGGTGATGTAGGGCCAAACAAAGCGTTGCCACGTATGTTCATGGCCCAGGGATTGAATCTCATATCAGAAGTAATACCCACCCAGGCAGCTGAGCCTTAAATCACTTCGGGGTTCATGAAAAGATGGAAGGTTTGGGAGATTTTGTTAGGATAAAAGTCTAACTTGAGCAACTACATAGCCACTGTCACTGTGGCGGCCTACTGAGCTTTCAAATCGCCACTATGATTCTGCACGGAACTAGGGTGCGAGGTGCATCCCACAAACGGGACTGATTAATGCAAAATAACCTCATTATTTTACACATAATTGATTGTTTACAAAAAAACTTTAGAAGTAGGTAGCGAAAGTCAATGAAAACATCACATTCCACTTCTTAGATGTAAAAAAGGCCACAACACATATAACTGGCTGATAATATCCTCCGCCTAGGACCTTTCATAGCCACAGAACGACAACTTTGGAAACGTATACGAGATTCGGTGTTGACAAACAGAACACAATCACTTCAGAAGACTGTGCTGCAAGCTGAAAAAAGAAAGTCCTGCTTGCTGAATCGTCGCTAGGCAGGAAATATTTAAAAATGCATAGAATCACTGGGAGTGCTTTCCTTGCCGAAAAAAACAAGTACAACTCTGAAAAAGTGCAAAATTATCCCTACTATGCTGGCCAAATGCGCATTAAAAATTTGTGTGATTCGAGAAGGCAGAAATTTTTTGAAAGGGTGTAGAATTAGCCAGAGTGCATTTGCTAGCAAAAATCAAACACGTAAAAAATCTTCAGCTTATCCAGCAAGCGTTAGATGACCAAAGAGCCTAACTTGGAAATGCTGAACATATTTGCCAAGTAGTTTTTTATCGTAGAATTTCTCTGGTTTTTTTTTNTTTTTTTTTGCATTAGCTGTGAGGATGGTGAAGTTATTATATTACCAGGCTCGTACTTTGCACAGACTGTCTGACTGTCTGCACAGACTGACTTTGGTCCATAGGCAGGACGAGCAACAAGCTCTGGGAAGCCCAGGAAGAACTCCAATTTTTAACGGACACTAACAATTTTTTCTTTGGTTTTTCATAGCATCCCTTTCATAGTTATATCAGCTTTCAGAGACCCCATTGCATTCACCATAACTGCCCCTCATTTGCACTTTTTTAGATCGGACATCAGCTTCTGATGGCTTCTCTAGAAAGGTTTGAGAATGTCCTAGAATAGAAGGGGAAATTCCTCTAACAAGAAAATAAGTATAAAAAGTGATGGCCAGTGAAAAAGTAGAAGTAAGGCAATACGACACTTAGACTGTGCAAAAAAGATCCGAGTGATCAACTCCGCTCAAAGATGCGAGTTTGTCTTCCATTCAGAAATATTGTCAAGTAACATGGTCCAGCAAGACTAAAAAAATGAAGACGAATGAATGTCAGAATAATGAACCTGTCATGTCTAAGAGGAAGGGTCAGCTGGGATGTAGATGTGACCGCACCCCAATTCGGTAGAATAGAAACCATAGTGACTTCGAAGAAAAGTCGAAGACCCCCAAATGGTCATTCGAAGATGGTGAATTCAATTTGGATGGTTGCTCATACCGTGTAGAATTGAGAGAAACCATTTGGATCTCCTAATTCTTCTCAGTGTTATGCCCTCACCGCCTCAGAATAGCCCAACAGTTAGCGTAATCAGGGCTATAAGCTATTGGCATCACTAATTGCCCCTGCAGGGTTCATTAGGCAACAGTGCAGATCATACTGACGGACTACTGCGGTGCTAAATATAGGTACAAACTTTTGCACGCAATTAGGGAGCATATGGAGTGACATGGAAGAATTTGCACTTCAACACCTCAAGCAATGCATCGAAATCAGTGTCGTATGTACTTAGAAGGCCTTTCTTGAGTTCTTGATCTAACGCTACACTGAATAAGGTCAAGGTAAGCCATGACTTTGTACCTTATTGTACTAACCGGATCCAGAGGGCCTTCTGGTCCGAGGCACTGCCTTCAGGATTGTCTGACCTTATGTGTGTCGGTCTCATCTGAGTCAGCAGGTTTCAGACTTAAGCCAAAGAGCTTGCCGAGACTAAGGGAAATTCAGACATGTTCTGATGTTTCAGCATTTGGCAATCGTAACATATCTTATCATGTCATATCATTACATATCACACAACAGCTTGACAATGCTTTCTGAAAATCCTGTTTTAATTAATCAAAGCGGTTAGTTTTACGTTGAAGGCGATCTCATACGAGAACAGCAAACGAAACTTATTGAATTGGATCAAATTACTCTTGCACCAAAGAGGATGGTTAATACCACGGGCATGGCATACGGGTGGAGGCTGGATGGAGAACGTACGTTGCGCGTGTCCGTGGAAAGTAGGTCACCCCGCCCACTACTCGCGCGGCGCATCACACTGAGGTCGAGAAGACATTACAGTACCACCAAGTGTCATTGGAGCAAATGATTTGCATTTGTCTGTGTAATCTTCTTCTTGAACTGACTGCCGTGGACCAAACGCAAAGCGTATGCCCCAGTGACAATTGCGACGTCTGTCAAATATCGCGGGCCGACTCGCCGCGTGCGACGGCTGCGGCGTGACCTAGTTTCGACGGACACGCGCAACGAAGCGCACCCAGGCTGGATAGTGGCAAGAGCAGACTATCACACGTTTGGTTCAAAGATCGAATTTTGGATAGATAACCGCCCACGCCAGCTTACCCTTCCAACGCCACAGGGTCATCTATATGGTATCAGACTCCTGTGGGAAATGAAGTCACGGACTCGAACATCGATAACCATAGGAAGTCTGGGATCCCGTAGGACTAGCGAAATGACGCTCAAAAGTGAAAAACTACGATGATGCCCCCATATCCTGCACAGACACACCTGTCTATATTTGATCGAACAGAAAAAGGTGTTACAGTCTGGCGTGAGCCAATCTCCTTTCTGTGAGAAATGCTCAAACTGGCTGTTTAAATATTAATATAGTCCACCCCTGCAATGGCAGTGGGGTGCAATCAGCCGAAAATTCAATGCTCAACGGCATTAAAGGGAAAGTTGTGAAGCTATTCAATGGTCATCACCATGAAGGCCTGGCTTTGATTGTTTGAGCAGCTAAGAGCACTCCCCCGAAAGCTCAAGAGCTACCTAAGTCTTTCCACCTATCCTACATCATGCATACATACATAGATGCCTTCACGTCTAGTACCTAATATTGACTTTACATTGGGACAAAACTTATTGTTAGTTGTGAGATGATTACAAGAAGGTAAAAAGAACATCTGTAAGCTAAGGAATTGATCTTGGTACCGAGCAACCTAGCTGAATAGAACTTTAGCCATTCGGGAACGACTAATACTGCATGCAGTGGTCCTTACAATTTATAACGCTTCACAATATCAATACCTTTAAAACCATTCGATTCTACATAACGATGGACTAATGGCGATCAACAGAAAGTAGGCGAATGTTAGGAGAGAAGTTGTAAAAAAGTATGGGAGTCCTCAGACGTTCTCACCTTTTTATCATGAAACTCCATCTTTCTACCTTGGTGGTTACAATCAGATGAGGCTAGGAGCGAAGCGTTGCATGGGGGAGCGGTCTGATGAATCGTGAAAGTTAAAATCGTTTTTCGTTCAATTAACTTCTTTATGTTCACCAAAGGATGAATAGGTGAAAGTAGAGCATTCCGATTGCCCATTGCACTGGAGCAGTAGCTTCCATGGGCTAAGTTACGCCTATCGTATTCATCAATCTGGCAACGAACATCTTCAAGTGTCTTTGGAGTTGGGTAACCTCTCCTATGCCGATGAGTTGGCAGTATTCCGTTGATTCGAAAAACAGTAGACGAAATATGCCAAATATGCCGTTTCTCTTCTACTGCGTTACCTCTGTCAGGGTGACACCTTGAGGAGTTGGAGGCCATACTCAGCAAGCTGTTTATAAATGAACAAGATGAAAATTCCAAAAAGTTTTCGTCTTGGAGCATACGAGGAAATGCGACGAAGCTCGTCTTCTGTGGTACTCCCGTATAGGCCGTTAGTCAACAGCTGAATTTCAAGTTATCATCAAAACGAATACCACGACAGCGATCTCTCGATCGTGAAGGAATCTCCTATGGGGTAGTCCATAGAAGACTGAGGAAATGGAAGAGCTGCACAAAACAAAAGGAGATTATGCATCCAACGACAACAAGAAACATCTGCTGTTTACTATTTACTGTGTGTCGTTTTTCATTTTAAGCTCTGCCACTCCCACCAAAAACGAGGGGCTTACTAAAAAAGCGCTGTGTGTACTACTTCTTCTTACTGCTCGCACCCTTTCAACTTCTACTTCTTTCTACGCTTTATGATACTCCGTCCTCTTTCGCCCTATGTTAGTTCGAAAAAAGAAAGTAAAGTTGAATAGTGTCTTTGTAGCGGAGTCGATAGCAAATGACGGAGTGGGCTACAGAGAATTGAGAATCACAAGAGATGTGGCAAGCAGGACATGCAGATGACTTCCTGATTAGAATTGTAAATAATGACTTCGAGCCCACTTCATAAACATCGGCTTAGATGGCTATAAGAGGCAGTCCGTAGAGGAAGTAAACATACTGGGAACGAAAAAACAGCTATAAATCTTTTTGACAGATGCGTAATGTGAAGGAACGGAGGAGAATTTCGCAGAGGTGGTGGGCAGAAGTATTCAGGAAATGGATACAACAACATTAACGAATCCTACAGAGAGCTCAAAATAGATGTAATAGTTGGAAGAGAACCCAGTTACTCCATAGATTCCCATAACTTCCTCTACTCCTCCCTCTTACTACTGCGGTTGATTCCTTTCCTTTTTTTTGCGGGCTGATTTTAACCAGTTGGAATACAGTTAGGTTAGTGGTCTTGAATATAATTCTCTATCTAAGTTTCGTCTGAAAGGTGAAACAGAAGTGAGTCCAAGATATCCCAACGATAATTAAGGTTGTTCCCAACTTCACCTTCACATATGTACTACTTAAATAGAAAAATCAGAACAATTTCACTACGAATGAGTTGAAGCGATGTAGAAATTAAGTTCATCAGCAGCTCCCAAATTGCTATGATTTCCAGTCAAAGACGTTCGAAAATGGGCCCCCCGTTTGGGGTCCTTTTCCGATGTCGGAGCTATAATTAGGACTCTTGAAAGCAAAGCAACGCCCTTTGAATATTTCATGCTAATGGATGGAAATAAACCGAGATGTTACTCTCGTTTTTTGTAAAACGAAGGATTTTCTAGCCCCTTCAGAGAGCTGTTTCTATCAGATCCCGGATTATCTAGTCCCCTTCAAAAGCTCTGGGTTGGAATCAAAAGTTCAAAGAATCAGGTTCTGAATCTGGGTTGGTCATCCAAAAAAGCCTTATGAAGAGGGAGAATGTGTGTCAGCAATGCGGGAACTAATTATTTATATAAGGTTAAGCTCCAGCTTGTACCCTGAATTCGGATCAGCCTGATATGGCCCATAATATCGTACCTGTTAGCTGATTCCTCTGGACTGGAAGGTGCAGTACCCTATTTCCCGACCATTTATGCGCGATTAAGTGGTTTTGAAGGTCTTGAAGAGTAGTGAGACATCTGGTCGGAGAGGTCGTAGATTGATCTCAACTTCTTTCAGGCAGAAGGCGAAATCGACGAGACGAAATCGAGACGTTATCCGGCGGAATCATTTCCAAGTCAGACAAATTCGTGCTGTGGATAGGTATAGCGCTATTTTGCACTTCAGTTGTTCCTCTTTAGCGACCCCTCGTCTCGTGAAGTTTTCTTCGAAGTTTTTGCTCTGTTTATATCAGCTTGTTGACCTTGTGGCTTTATGAACCTGGACAACGATGGACCTTGCAAAAAGGTCATGGAAGCCGCAGTGACACAGTAGAACCAGACTGGTGAATAGATGGTAGGCGGAAGCAGAAGAACGATCTTAATCAGCTCTACAGTGTATAGAGAAGAAGGTGAGCTTACCAGAGAGCGAAATTGGTAAGAAGGAATAAGAGGGTAAGTGAAGTGAGTGGTGATGTCGACCAGTCAGTGCATCGTCGGCGCCTACAAACTTACTTTGCATGCGAAATTGGAGAGAGTTGGCACTTATGAGTACGGGCGCAAGGCCTCATCATGATTTTTCGAGGCGACAAGCTGCAAACTTGAAAATGTCCAACTTTCATTCAGTTTTGATGTTTGGAATGATTTTTGGAAAACCCCAGACTCCTAGATTACGTTTGGAGCATATAGTGAAGAAATATGTACACCACAAATAAGCACAAGCCCTATTCATTTAATTGTTTTAGGAAATCAGAGAAAAACGCAAAATATGCTCCCAAGGGGGAACCTAAAAGCAAGAAAACATCAATGTATAGCATAAGATCTCACACGAATTCTGTGGAAGGTGGCACCAGGTTCTAACAAAGCAATAGAAGGATAAATAAACGTTAAAGCAGTCGGTCGATAATAAATTAGCTTGCATAAATATTTGAAAAATTGAAGCTCGTAATTAGTCTCGTGGTCTGACTCGAAACTGAGATCATGACACTCATGGACAGCATAACTGGTACGCTTGGGCAACACCCATACTTAGAGATAGCTTCAACTTCACCCTATCTAAATAAATGGGGCTTTTTTCACGGAATGCATGCTGATTTTGGCAACGACCGCTATGTAGCCTGGCATGGTTTCAAAAACAGGTGGAGGCGGAAAGACCTGCTTGAGACCTTCCTAGGACACTCATCATCAAAAAGGTGAAGCGAAACCCTTTCCAGTTCATTAGTCAGATCCTGAGTTGAAGCGACGAAATACGATGCCTTCAATTGCAATTGCTACTATGAAGACCAAGACGGGACAGTTAGAAGCTAAGAGAGCGTACGAGATACATCTACGGCAAGTTCTGAACATACATAGAGCATATTAAGTGCAACTCATCTTTGACTCCTTAAAATTGAACCCTACCTTTTTCCACTTCAGTGATGGTAATTGCTTGAAGCACCGTATTGCTCTTATGCAAAATGAGATGAGGTCCTTCCCATTCGTCTGAGAATATGAACTCTGAGAACATCTGGGAATACTGTGGTCAGAATGAGGCTTTCGGTGAATGACTGAGACTAGATGAAACCATTGCCAAAACTGTCGTCGACTGGGAGAGGCCACAAGATAAAAAGCGACTGAAGGTAGCGATATGACCCGTCAGAAGATTTGTATGAAAACATGAAGGGTGGAAGTGGTTAGTACAAAGAGCAGTAGTTCAAGGATCGGGTCCCAGGTAGGTATTCGCCCAGCCCAACTAAGCCTTTCATCCCTTCGGGGTCGATTAATTGCTCCAAGACTCTCTTAGAGGGATTAAACCACCACAGCGCCCAGTTTCCACAAATCATTCTATAACCCACAACCACTTTTAAATACCACAACATTCCTGTAGGGAGGTCGACTGCGGTGGCGCATTCTTCAAACAGACTGTTTAACGTCAGGAGTCTCCAAACTCCATCGAAACACGGAAATCTGGAGTTGTGGATATCGGCCTACTTCAGATGGTCTTTACTAGGACTCAAATATCATCTAGTACATTTGTGAACGGAAGGCGAATGTGTTTGACATGATCAAAGCTCTTCCCTACGCTCTTCTAACGTCACCACCAGACCTCCTTCAAGCAATTATAAACCCAATAAGCATTAAGTTACCTTCAGAATATTGAACTTTGACTTTGTAGGCTCTGGGGGTTTACGTCTTCTAACCGACGGTCACTGATTTTTTTTGTTGTCAATCAGTTATGAACTGGGCAAGTTACCAAATAAGTAAACAACCAGACCAAATAAAGCGGATAGAATGGCACTTTAAATTCAGAAATCAGCTTATCTAGACCGGATCAGACTGAATTACCCTTTTTTCTAAAGCTATCCAGAGCTAGCATCTATAAATGGCAGTCAAGCACATTGAGCGTTTTTGAGGGCTTGATGAACGCTAAGCGATCTGCCTCCCCCATTATCATTGCCCGTCACCGGAAGTAGATCCCATTAATGAAGATGCCATGAAAGTGATGTCATAATTCAGTAGCGGGGAAGAGGAAGAAGGCGAGAACACACCTCAAGGCTCTGTCTGAGCTCATCGTTCAGAGATCATCACCACACTTGACTCCGAGATTATCCCCTGATGAATGCCCTCTTCATTACCAACGGGTAATTGATCTGAGAAAGCCTTGGAATACCACTTGCACAGCTTCATCCCAGAATGGGCTTATATGTACATTTGTACTACCCCCTCTATTACTAAAAGGGGCTAGCTCGTTCTTCAACCAATAATTTCAATCCGGCGAGTTGAACCAACGTTATTCATACACCAACTCGACAGATTTTTTGGTCCTTCAAGTGTTCAACGCAACTACCGTACGGCATGGGTGACAAATAGAAAACCATTAATACCCCAACGCCCCTGAGCTCTTAATCAAAAAATAGGAGAAAATTCTCTACGCAAGAACTTACTCGAAGGTCACAAATGAAATATCTCCACAAAGTTAACAACTCGAAGATGGTAGTATATTTATAACAGTTGGATAACTAACTTTTGAAGTAAATTTGGTCGGCAGTCAATTTGTTCCTCAAAGATCGCGATGGCACTCCAAAGAGGCAAAACCTTCAGTCACGAGAAAAATTCCATGAAAATCACTCAAAAGTTTTAGCGATTTTCAGTTTCAGCAGCTGGAGGCTTATATTGTCAAAGGAATCCGCGTTCATTGACTTTCGCATGACTGACCTTGAATTTGAAGGTAACATTTGAGTGAATAGCTGAGGAAGAGGTGATTGGGAGGCTGCATGCCACTTGTTAAAGAGACGTCGCCATTGTGTGCACCCAGCGCACGAATGAGGAAGTAAAGTCCCACTCCGATGCCGAATTCTTTCACACCTCCTGAGTAACCTATTGCGCCGACGTTTTGTAAAATCCCCGACAGAAATCCACCAAACAGAAAAGGGGCAGAGGAGCACCGTATAAAAATGGAATGGCTGTGCGGGACTTACTCCCCTCTTTGCCGTCGGGTAGTTATAAATGGTAATAGATGATAATAAATGATTATAGATGGTTATGAATAATTGTAGATGATTATGATAGTCATCGCTCTTTTCCGACTTGCCCTTCAATTTTATGAGAGTTTCGATCAAACCACAGCCCAAAAATGGAAAAATTTGTAAAATATCGGTGTCTATGGCCACAAAATAGAAATGTACAATTAACGAAAGCTATAAACATCGCAGGTTTTCTGTACCTGTTAGACTGCTTCTGTTGGCCTTTGTTTCTACGTGGTTACCTCATCGAATGTCTTTCTCTCTTTCATGTTTTCTTCACTCAACTGTAGGTCAACGTTATCGTTTTAATAAACAGTTTTTTGTTCCTGCTCACTACCTTTTCAATAATCTGAAGGAATCACAGGAGGCGACGTATTATCATCCCGGAGAGTGATTAACAAAGATGCCCTCTCAAAGGTTGCTTACAAGGTGGCTCAAAAGTGTATGTAGCAGAAAACATCAAAGTAAAACTAATTCAACTGTTAGTAGTCCTTGATTAATTTACTTGATTTACTAGTCATTCGTGGGCATGAAGATTTCATGCAATCTGATAGTGGTAGAGGTGAGACTCCTGATATGATCGAGGTAGCGAAGGCTCATTTGAAGCGAATTGGGATAATTCGCTTGTGAAGAGAGTGGTGGTGTCGTAAAATTCATCGGGATTCCACCGAGGATCGCTCAAAAGGTCAACGAACGATAGAAAGAAGCAGGATCAACTCCAGACAAACCTAAAAAGGGGGAAAGATGACTACAGGTCTCAATCTCAGGTGATCATTAGAACCAAGCAG
>UZAF01016282.1:58513-102387 GCA_900617895.1 Haemonchus placei | reverse complement strand
TTCATGTCTGGGCGGAAGAGCTCTGATCAACACACTCGAGCATTTTTTTGCAGGGTCATTTAAAAAAATGAAAATTGGAAATGGTAAATAAGTCGTAAAACTGGTGAGCAATTGAGCAGCGTAGCTTGCAAGAATGTCAAATTGCGTGCATAGATGAAACGCCTGGTAATTCTGCAAATTCATTGACCTTTTATGGCATTCTTATCCAAAAATTATGGACCATTTCAATGCTTTGACCTCTTCGAAGCTTCGAAGCCTTCCAAAAGACAAGGTCCTTTGGGGAATACCCTCTAGGGGTAAGCCATAAGCAGAGACAAAGACTGCAAAAACCAGTATTTCAGAATGAAAGTAGAGGGGGGATGAGGGGGGAAGGTAGACATCAACTGAAGCAAGTTAACTGTGAAATCAAGGGGGAATACGTTTATGTGTACGAGTGTGCTTCTTGATTGTTCAATGATGTCATTTATACTTTTTTTAGCCTTCTCAGAAGAAAACACGCAAAGTGATCATTGAAACTTGTCATTTTACAGAACTTGAGTAGGAGTAAAGTATTTATAGTAGTACAAGCCGTCTACAATTATATACATTTTCGCGTAACTGATGAGCTCTTTACCGTATGCAGCTTACGCGGGTATCATTTACCCTTACTTTACTGCATATGGCTTACCGTACTTGAGGTAAGTAAGGGATATCATTTACCCCTTACTTACCTCCAGTTGGAGATACTTTCAAGCGATTGCTGCCAGGAAATGTCATACTTTTTATGAGAGTCAGCCGGAAAATCATATTTTTTACATTTGAGAGAATGGAGAGACATACGGAAATGGTCCCGTCACAAAGTAAGATCCGGCCCTCCAGTGGATGCTTCGTCAATAGGGGTGATTTTATAGAATAAAAGGCTGTAATATATAATATAAAATAGAAAGGATTTGTTGAGAACAAGAAGTCTCAACCGGTTACAGCCAAACTGTTACCTACATTTATAACTTGTGGGGGAACTGCCTTTTTATGGAGGAAACAAGAAATATTTGGTTTTAAATTGAACCTTTACTTATGAAATCGGATAATACCAGCTGACAGTCTCAATTAATCACAAGAAGAAACAGTTCAGGTAAAAAAGTGGTATTTTTTTNNNTTTTTTTATTTAAAAGCTTGTTAACTGTCAGCTGTCACTTTCCGCTTCCGACCAAACACAAATATCAGCTTTGATGATTTATTAGGAGGTATTCTACAGCTAAACGGAGCTCTGTTTACTATTTCACTATATAATTCTGACTTATTATATCTACTGCCTTACTACTTCTCTTTACTTGAGGAATCAGGCAGTAGAAGCGTAGCGTAAAAAAAGCATGTGAAGTTATTAAGGAACTGGACTTTGTGGGAAAAGAAAAGTACTTTGAGAGAATAGAAGGAAGAGAAAGAGGTGAAATCTTGGGCCTTTCAAGGAAATCTTAGACCTCTGCCAGGATATCAGCCACTTTCGGGTGTGTATGCCGCTTCAACGAGCATGAGCTTGAAGCAGAACGAAGTGGGCAGTCCCAGTGAAATCTTATGGGTGTGACATTTCCTGTGGCATATTACTGCCAGCCAAAGTCGTGGAGGCCTCTGATTACTTAGGTTCGGTTTTCGAAGTTGATTGATGCTTCATTAAGTAGTTACAAAGTCACTTCCAAGTATTATATTATAAATAAATAAATACAATATTACAAATTTGAGATGAAAAAAATCTGAGGAGTACAGAAACCAATACGTCCCGCAAGGACCAAGTCCATAGAGCGTGTGAATGGCAGTGGCCCGGATTGCTTCATCCGTTTGTCGAGTGAAATGAGAGCCTTCCATAATTTGCAGCGAAATAGAAACATCTACTCGCCCAGGTACGGAAGGGTATTTGGGGTCCTACAGCTTCTGATAAGTACCTTTTCGGCAATGGGTGGGATGATTCGTCTCCGAGTAACAACTTCCATTACTGTCTTCTGTTCAAAACCACTTTCTTACAAAGTAATGGCTAAGCAGAGGTAAAGGAGTCTTCACGAAATCGAGTTGGGGCAAGAATTCTTTGGCCTAATACCCCTCCACCTCTGCCGTTGGACTGAGATCCCCCGCACGGGTAAACTCTGATTTCAACTCCCAAGCTAGATTTTTCGATTTGATTTTCTGAAATGTTTTTGGTTTAGGCTAACAATGGGGTATTGCATATTGTTATGCGATCGATTAAAGAATCAAATATTATATATTATTAATACTATATTAATGTTATAAACCATTGCAAGAATTTAATTCTCGGAGGAGTGACTTAAACTGCTTTTCAATGCAAAGAACTGGAAAAATATGAAAATTCACCCAAAGAAGTTGTAAAGTTCTCTTTTCCCAATTCCCTCACTGAGGTCGAGATAAACCTCATTACATGCGGGATTAGTTTGAATTGAATGTGAAACGGGAGTTTTTGAGCGTAAATTGAAGACCTTTGCACGGTGCAATACCAAAAAATTGCATTGAAAGGCTTGATCCTCCGATATGGTCAAAATTAAAGAAAAAAAAAACCTCTCACATGTGACGAGTGTAGGTGGGTATTTACTCGAGTAAAACGTACTTTGCTCCCTTTCGTTCCAGCCAAATTTAGTAATGTTCGAGATAAATCATTAGAGGCGATGAAAAATGAGCATATCTCGCCTGCATGCGACTTCCCAAACAGATATTGGCCGAGTTGCGATCACCACTAAAACACGTTTTCCCTCCTGCCATACTAGAGGAACGATCGAGGGGTGGAGGACGATTGAGGCCAATGTCAAAAAATGCTGAGATGGAGTCATTTACAAAATATCGCCGTCCTTTTGAATTTAGGTCCAATTTTTTCAAGGTTTAAGTACCCCGCGATAGGTTGTAAGCTGCAATGAAGGCCAAGCCTGTGCCTCAACCGAGGTGGGGTACATCCCTTTTACGGCAAGATTCTTGTAAGTAATCTAGACATTCTAAACTCAAGTTGCTGAACAGTTGGCATCAGGTTGGTCAACTTTTTGAACAATTCGAAGATGACCATCTACCAGATTGTTACGAAGACGCTCAGCTTTGAACTCACCATAAGCTATATCCCCTCGAGCACGAGGCCCTCCTACAACTAGCTTTGTCCAGCTACATACTAGTAAAAGCAGAATAAGTGATAGCTGAACAGCTTCATTTGACAGTTTCGATTAAGGTCTTTATGAGGGTTTATGAGCGTCGCAAGTTTCTGAAATCTAATTCTGGAGACACTGACAAAAAGCTAAAGTTTCTTGTGCTAGTAATCTTCTCAGTACGATCTTGACAGTATTATGTTATAACTATTGCTAAACTAATGTAATTGTGCGAATAACAATGACTTCCTTAGCAATCAAATTATTGCAAATTATTGATAAATTGAAATGATTATTATTCGTAGCAGAATTAAAGAGTTATAATAAGATTACTTGTTGATATAAGGATTATGTTACGATATTAAATGATAATAAAACCGTGTAATAGTGGTGATATACTGTTTATAGAAGCATAATATTATTGTTAATATAGTAATCGGAATCGCTATTGACAATAGGATTATAATGGGGTTTTATTATGATATACATGACAACATGTTTCAATTATAGCCGTAATCCACTTAGCCGACACCTCTACAAAATAGCAGTAAACACAAGAATGTGACACCCACTGCAGTATGAAAAAATGGAAAGAGAGGCAAATCCTGGGACGGGCTCAATTTCTCGCCAAAGGGTCCAAAAAATAGTTTGCAGCAGTAGCTTGCATCACTCAAGCGGAATCATTCGAAACCAGTAGTAGTAGGAGGCGTCTGAGCCATTTACTACTGTGTTGCTCGGTCTGGAATGTCTAAACATCCACTTACTAGATGACTTTTAGTCCTCTTCCCGGACCTAAAACTCCTGTCGCCCTTCATTCAGTCAACGAAGCCCCTGAGCATATGGTTACCTAAATTTCCTTTCTTTTCCTGCTTTCATAGCAGCCATGGTTGTTTCCAGAATAGAGTTGCGCCCAACAACTTCCTTTCAGTAACGAAATCGACACTCGATTGTAAACAACACCAAAATTCTGCTGATATCTCCCAGAGGGAAATCTAGTGGCAAAGTTAACAAAAATTTCGAATCAGTATGGGAACAAACAAATGAAATCAGAGAAGGCTTCCTAAATTTCAGATAATTTCCGTTTTCCTCATTCCGTGATGAAAGACAAGATGAATATTGGCCTTGAAAAGTTTACATTATAAGCTTGCTCAATTTTCATAAGAAGTACATTACGTCAAATAAGAGGGAGAGGAGTAAGCGTGTTTTCCATGCATTCGATACTCGAGAAGACAAGGGATTCCCGGATGGGAGGGGATCAATTACTTTGTGCTTGAAAACAGCGAGCAAATCCATGATCTCTTAATCATCCTAAATTCGGATCTCTGAATTACCCACAATTCCTGAAAAGAGAAAATAAAATGGGTGAAGGATAGCGTTCTGGGCGGGGATCAATCCTTTCTGGGAAGCGCCCATGCATTCGACTTCCATGCAGAATCGTAATGGCCTATTGAATGCGTATGTATACTATACGATGACTGTCGGTTGGCAGCCGATGTACACATCAGTGTTTTTCCTCCCAAAAGACTCTGGGACCAATTAGCCCACCAGAGATGGATGGAAAATTTGGTTGGCCTAGGGAGTACCGACCCGGGAATCGAACCTGTGACCGTGTGTGTGTGATAGTGCGCCACCTGCCTGCCCTGCCCTCAAAATACGAAACGTCTTCATTGAGTAGAAAGAATATCGTCCCGAGCATACATATCGCAAATTGTTGTTTAAAGCTCCGAAATGCATCAAAAATATAGAGCGTCTAGGTGGAAATGAAGGTTGGGCTGAGGGAAGGAGGGACAATGATTTTTTCTCGGATGGTGTCGATTGTGAGATTCCTGTTCGGCTCATAATAAAACAACTACGAATGTACGGTTTTTCTTACGATAGATAAGCTTCTATCATTGTTTACAATATGTAATGACGAGAAGACTACAATTATTTTTGGTTAACAATTGTGTCTTTCTATGCAGGCTACAATTTTCCTTCTTTTGAGTAACGATGACTAATGACCAACATACCGTATTCCACTATTACCTTTGTTGGTTCAGTACATAAGAAGTGATAGAGCAAGCAATTTCGGGGTCAAATATTTTTAAGAAAAAAGTGATAGAGTAACACAGTGTTCAGAATTTTGTTTTTCTTGTGATCCATTACCATAATCTATGCACACTCACTGATCTGTATTTTCTAGGAGTTTTAGTGGAAGTATCAATTTATGCCTTCTTAATACAATAATTTAATAAGCATCCATGTTCGACTCTCGATGAATCTTGGCATAGCTTTGCATTGATGTTATAGACTTTTTTAAAACCTGTTGCCAAGATGTTAAATAAGTTCTTATCAACTTACGTTTCGGCGTAATCGCCTTCTTCAGAGCCTTTAAGAACAGCCGGTCGTTTGGTCGACCGCCGCTAAACTNAGTTTAGCGGCGGTCGACCAAACGACCGGCTGTTCTTAAAGGCTCTGAAGAAGGCGATTACGCCGAAACGTAAGTTGATAAGAACTTATTTAACATCTTGGCAGCAGGTTTTAAAAAAGTCTTACAATAATTTATTCATTATAGAGGAACACATGTATAATGACATAGTGGCTGAATAAACTATGGTGCGTCTACCCTTCGGTAGGATCGAGGTGTGCGCGAGGCTCCGCCCTCGTGACGGTACCGATCCGAATCCTACCAAGGACCGGGTTCCAAGGTAATAGGGACCATCATGGGTGTGCCATTCTTGCTGGCAATTCAATTTTTTAGCCATTATAGCTTGAGTTTTTGTTCGTGAGATGACACACAAGTGAGACTTTTGAGGGAAAATGACGAAGATTTATCAAAGGCGGGTCCAACAGTCGCTATATAGGCAGAGCTACGAAATGAGATAGTTGGCTACTTGATCGAACAAGGACCTATTTCTATGCGACTGTCCACCAGAGGTAGGGACTCGATGGGTATAGAGGAACAAAATTGTCTTCATCCTTTTGGTCATGAGCCCTGCTTTGATTTACTTACCCTTGGAACCCTTGAAACTCACAGACCAAACTCGCTTTTCACAAATATCTATAAAAAACTGCAAAGAGCAAGCTTCGGCGCTGTGGCTAAGAGTTCTGTGCTGATCTACAGCTTACAACCACCAAGTTACCTGGAAATCGGATCGCAATGCTCATTGTACTATTACTTTTACTCCTTATTACTGCCTACTCTCTCTGAAAAATCTGTGTACGCTACAAGAAAAGTTCATGTCACCTAAAAGAGAAAGTGACGCTACGGTTAGGCCAAGAAATCAATTAGTAAGAAGCTACCGCCGCTTACAAGAGAAGACTGAGGAGAAAAGGCTTAGGCATCGAGAGCAGGTTGAGAACGATTGTCATGCCCTTTATGTCCCTTCATGAAATGCCTTCCGGTTGAAAATTAGCCGTGATTGCTAGGCCAGAGTGATTCCTTTTTCCTTTTAAGCTCTCTGATTGATTGGTGCGCTTAGTTTCTTGAATTGAAAATTGTATTCCCTACAAATCTCCAGAAAATACAAAACTGAGCGTTNCCTTCGGATGGGTGGCCCCCCCCCCAACTACATTTTCACCGAAAATTGTATTCCCTACAAATCTCCAGAAAATACAAAACTGAGCGTTCAAGTTGGATACTGAGAATGGATTTGTAAGTTTACTGAGTAAACTCCGCTTTTTCCGAGTGGACTTATCGTCTTTTTGAGACCTGATTAGCCTAGAAATGCATGAGAACAGCATAAGAATATTTGAAAGCACGGATCTAATGAGAGGATCTTAACAGCAGCCTGATCTTCGAGTATCAAGTAACTTCTTTTGAGCCAAATTTTGGTATTTCATGAGGTTGGACAAATAGAATTTCGCCAATGTCCTTTCCAACGAAAAAAATCTTTGTTTGGAAATCTAATAGTCATATTCTCAATCCGAGAGAATTTTCCAAGAATAGAGATTGAATGAAGGAGTGAATTACTTTCAGACCAAAAATTCGACCGTTTTAGGTTATAGAGGTGGAGCCGGTCGACTGTAACCCTGGGATGTTATCTCATCCAATGGCTCTGCTTAGATGGTTTCAACTTGTAAGTTTTCTCAGATGATTATATCTTGTTGGTAATGTTTCAACACTACGGAGGCGCGCAGAACGTGTGTACTGGTCACGGCGCGATTTTTCGAGGATCCCAAGCATCCATTTGTTGGCAAGTTGCCAGCAAGCTCGTTCTGCATTAACTCACTCTGATGCAACACTGTGCTCCTTTACGCTCGCGAAACATTCGCATCTTGACCTAAGAACACACCTCGCACCTGAGCTGTTCAAAAGTAGACTTATCCACCCACGACACACCTTTGTACCCAGTTCATGTTTAGGCGTAGAACAAACGAAACAGTGATTGAGACTTTTTATCTTGACAAGTTAACTTATGTATAAGTAATCAATACTACAAAGTATGACTGATAGCCCGGCTAACACCATAGAACTGCAAAACGCCTACTTTATCAGTCATTGATGTAGCAAAACAACGTTGTATGATGAATTTCGGTTTACTAGTAACTCAGATATTCAGGCTATGTATTTCTTACTACAATGGCTTGTGCAGATCACATGTGGTAATGATGCATGCACGATGATCATGAACGTTTTTGGATATACTGCTATGGGACAGGTAATTTTTGGATTGGGTTGCATTGCAGAAGATTCTGGAAAGAACTGGAATTTCATTATGTAATTAATCATCACTTAATTAAATTTTCATAAAATGTGACATCGAAAAATGTCAATTCACGAAATGCCCTTATCGAAGACTCTTTTGTTTGGGAAAAAACCTTGATGAGGGCAACAGGGGCCGAAAAATCATCTCGGGGTTTTTTCAAAACGCCTTGGCTGCAACCGTGCAAGCATAATGAATCCTAATTTATTTTTGTCCCCAGGATACTGTTATTTCTAAGCATCAAACGAGATTGGATGAGAAAGTGTTTCGGAACCCTTGGGAACAAGTTTTAACCGTATGTATTTTGACAGTTGCATACAGACAGTAGTAAAAGTAAACACGTACGATTGATACTTATTGGAACACGAGTGAGGGCTTGTAAGTCTGGAAATTAAGACGAAAACACAATCAAAGATCGAGGCAAGGGACGTTTTGTTGTCATAAAGTGAATTTCATGGAGTTGTAGATCTTTTCTCTCACGTTGATTAGTGGCTGGAAACAGTTTCGCTTCGGCGCTCCTTTGAGTTCCCATTCTAGGATTAATACCAGTTGCTTGAACAATCACAGAGAAATACATAAATGTTTCGCTATCCTTTTCAAAAAGACGGTGCCTGTAACTGTTGCGTGGCTTAGTAGTAAGTATATAGTTACATTTGTTACATTAGCTAAAATTCATGTGAAATAATTGAAATAGTACCGTGATACTAACAGACCAAAGAAAACAAAACAATCAGCGAAAGCTGACGAAATAGGAAAGAAAAATAAATAAAAGCGAAAAGAAAAAGAACTGATTTGTAGGATTCAAATAAATGACATACGATCAGGTACTCTAACCCATTAACTGGTAGCTGTATCCTTTGGTAACCGTGGACCCTTCAGAACAAAACTGATCATGTTCGAAGCCGCAATGACCATATAGAATTTTGTGAAGTAGAATGAGATCAAAGTTCTTTCATACGAAAGGGTGTGTAGCTGGAAATTTTTGTTTCTTTCCTTACTAGGACGTATGCAATCGTATAGAAAACCGAAGGCCCTTATCATCAATTTTCAAGTGAACGAGATCTGAACTCCTCAAGGGCTAGGATGGATTTGGCTTTATCCTGGTTAAAAACAGTGGTGCCGCACTCCACAATGGGCCCAACACAGGTCTGGAAAGCGGTAGTAGGACTACAGTATTTTTTATAGTAAGGACTCTAAACAGGTCATGCGCCACTGTGGTATCCTTTCGAGCAATACCCTCGAAGGAGGGATTCCTTTGGTAGGCGAACGGCCGTTTGTGGTCGCCCATACTTCCGGCTTTTCTCGATCTTCTCAGTAAATACCTTTTTCCACATCTCTTTTGATGAGTTCAATAAACACATCCACATAGTTCGAGATTTCTCAGATATGTGGCATCCGGGAGACGGGCGTTAGGAACTATTTTGGGCAATCGATTCGCCGCACGCGGCTGTCGCGGACCACTCATTTGCCGTTATTACAGCTCTAGCCTTCTTCATACAGCTCAGTCGATATGCGATCATTACTTTGTGCATAATTCTACTATTAGTACTTTTGGTCCCGTATTTCTTACCTACTGCTGCATCCTGCTACATTCCTTCGCGCGCGACGCCCCTCTCACCGCGACGCGACCATTTCGTTCCTAATGCACGACACCGGTCGCATCCACTAGACTGCTAGGTGTACCGACAAGTATGGAGCCGATTGAACGCGAAGAATGCCTTAAGTGAAGACAGAGGAATGAGCCGGCTGAATTGTTGAGGATTTTGCAACACGATTCATCTTAAAAGCAATGCTAACATGAACAAAAGGCTCTGTGACGGCCAATTCGTATGTTGGCCTGGGGAGGTCGAATTCTCTCATACTTCCCTTCGAGTGCCTATTGCTTGTAAGAATTTCATACTGTTTTATCTACTAAGTCTCAAATTCTTTTGATTTCAAAGAGATTGCATGGCTTTTGTACTTCGGAATTTCTAGATGACAATATGATGATACAAGAACGCTCATCTGTTTATGAGAATTCCTTGGTGAGAATTTGGGTCAACCCATAAGAATCAATCCTCCAAGTGTTTCCATCAGTCTTCTTTGCTTAATCCAGTAAAAGAATCATTACCAGCATATTCCATAGGAAACGAAATTCCGCCGGTCAGTATGGCATGAAAATTTGGGAGAAAAGAGTATGAACCGTCACCAGCACCAGCAAGATGCCCTTGAGTTATGCTAGCTTTATCTCTCTCATCACCTGCACATCTACGGTTTCCCTTTGAACTACCAAGACCTCATTAAATTTTAATTTTGTACTTTGTCAAGTTCTATGAAAAAGCTCACCAGGTTTTCGTATTATCAACAAAACATCAGTCTCGGACGGGACTCGAACCCTATGAAAAGCATTGGTTTACAATTTTCTTCAAAGTTGAGAATTAAATGCGACACATTGATCCACATTAGGTTTATACTCTTCAGCTTCAACTTCAGCTCTTTTCAGCTTTTTGTACTTCTGATTTTGTTACTGATGTCGATAATCTGTGTACTTATACTGATAGCCTACGGTCTCAACATTCACAGGACTACCTATGCAAGCGCCATTTTGGGAGTGGTTCGTTTGAAAGCTATTTTACTTTTGTTGTTGTTTACTGCTATGATTGTTACTATCTAGTATTATATATCAGGAAATTTGAGATTCATAGATTTCGCTTATACTTTGTTAGGAACGTCTCTACGCAGCTCTGGGAATCATTCTGTTCATTATTGCTGGTATATTAGGGACATGGATGGCAGTTCTTGCAAATCAAGAAGATGTAAGTGATTGAACTGTAATTAGGAAATGCTTGGTAAACAAAACAGCAACAGAATTAGGTATGAAAGAGGGAAACTGATACCCATGATTAAATTTCATGGGGTTACCCGGGGGAGGATCAGGGAACTCCATTTAAATCGCCTCTGGGGTTCTTCGATGTCATCAGGAAAAACCTGGAAGGAAGAAAAATAGGTAAGGGGCCATTGTCATAAAGAAACTCATCAGGGTCGGACCAAATCGTCTGATAAGAAGTATAGCAGGGTCTGCTACCTCACCCTGAGGATAATGAAAAAGAGATGATGGGTCTTGTGCATTATAATGCTTCTGTAGGCTCTACCCCAGCCTTGTATCGGCAAAGGAAATGAGTGTATTGAACTCGATCCCGACACAAGCAAAAGATGCTCTTTAGCGTAGTGTTCAAGAACGATGCGGCGTGAACAATGAAATCCCATCAATCACCTCTCATTAAGGAAAGGTCGCAGGAAACGCTGTAAGAACTTCCCTTGCTGGAGTGTTTCCGGTGAACTTTTTACCACACATCGGAAATATGAAAATAGCAACTAGAGATATGGGATCGTAATCACATCAGAAGAACCCGACTATCCCTCAGAAACCTCATGACGACCGTATTCCACAGCTTTAGACACGACCAGCGTACCTTCTCAAGCTGTAAAGACTGTACTGGATAATTGTCAAGAATGACCACATTCTAGTCACTCAGTTGTGATAGACATAATCACTTCACCGTGCCCAGCACTTTGTCAGCCAACGCATTCTTCGTAGGTCTTAAAACACAGGTTTTTTATCCAAAAATGAGGGTCCGATTCTTAAACCTAATCCCCATAGCAACACTTTACCAAATGTTGCCGGCCTGCAAATTCGGGATCAACCTTTGAAGCTTTCATAAAAAGTTATTTGAATTGTAAAGTTCAGGTCAACTATCAAGGACGTGGTAAATTTCACATCAAAGGGCAGTGGATAGCTGCAGCAGTGAGTTTATGTGCTTTATAATACGTTTGTAAATGCTTACTGTGATGGGTGGTTAGTCGTCCTTTACCCATAAACAAAAGAGTTGACTTCTGAACTGCAGTCGACAGTGGACGAGAAGCGATCTTTTGCCTGCTATGGCTTCTCGATTATTGACCCTATATCAGTCTAAACTATCGAGAATCCAATAGCAAATGAAAGAGCTCTTGCTCTTGCTTTTCGCTCTACTCGACATCTCCTGACCCACCCCCTCACACTCACCCAATACAAAATAGATGCCTTTCTCTGCACAACTATCGCTGCTGTCAATCTTATTACTAGTACGTCATAGCTAAAAATCTTATCGAATTATGTAATGTACTGGTGTGGTGCTATGCTGTGTAACAGAGAATCGATGCAGTAAATATGCAAGCTCTCGCAAACTCATAAAGAATTGGAATTTCGAGCTCGATGTAGTGGCCTTGAGGTTCTTAAGTGGAGACGTCATCTGGAGAACTCACAATATCTGAAAATAATTCCAAAACAGTAAAAGCAAGACTCATAGAGTGCTATTTCCAGTAGAACACATTCTTTAAACCTGAGTGGTGTCAAAATCGAATGTAATTGATCTAAGTAATTGTGCTCCTGTGACTGCGGTTTCAGTTATCATAGCAATAGTTTAAACTTCTGTCGGAACTTCATGAGATGGCTATTTCCTCCAGGTATTCGAGTTCTTGATGGCTCTTCTATTCATCGGTGACTTCCTGCTGCAACGTCGTGAGGTACGGTACCGTATTTTAGAAATACCACGTGTTTTCAGTGTACAAAAGAAGATCTTGGCCCCAAATGCTCTCAAATCCTCAAAAAATAGGAACCGCACGTAGAAATGCCAGCGGTATGGGAAACGCTGGTTGCTCTAGCGATGCAACCGTCGTAGGCGATATGCCAGTTATAGTGCACCGCTCTGCCTCCACTCCAGAAGACGCTAGCTGTACGAATTTCTTCGAGCATTAATCCTCTTTCGCTCTTATTTACTGGTAACTGCTCAAATACTACTTTATTAGTGTGCCACTCATCAGTGATCACTCTAACTTCCCAGGCTCCTTTTTTTCATGTGCGTTGCATATACACCCCTCACCAGTCTTCAATTCGAATTCTTCGTCATTTGAATTCAACCAGGTGAATACAATGCGTTCACCCTAGCTACATATAGGTATCGATTACAGCGCGCGTCACTTATGCGCCGCGTTAATAGCGGGGAGGTGGGCGGTGCGAATGAAGAGAATGAACTTATGAAAGTAGCTCAAGTCTTGAGCTAGAAAACAGCTCAATCGAACGCTAGCAAAACGTGAGACAACGCTAATTGTTGTCTAAGGGAAGGGAACAAATTCAGGATCATGGATGGAATTGGTGGTGCTGAGAGTGAAACTTAATCTTTAAGTGCATTGAGTACGACTTTCTTTTAGTGTTTTTTACAGAAAATCACATACCCTTATTAGATACATTACCTGAACCAACTAACACTGCTTTCATTCAGAACTATCCCTTTACCGGAAAACAGTACAAGAAGCGAACAGTGCAAGCAACTTCACGGCCACAGTACGAAATTTATACTGCTCCACCCATAACCACGACTAAGACGACGACAAAGGAAGAGTACATCACTCAGCCTCAGCAGGATTTGTTCAATCAACAGAGCAGAATCTAAGTTCGCATTTTCCATGAATGCACGCCAATGACCAAACATGTCTTTCAAGATAAAAATATACTTTGCTACTGTTAACCCATACACTTTGGAGACTAGTCCTTTCCACATACTAGCAGCAACCTCAGAACTGCCAAGAATCCTAAGAAGCCTATTACAAACTAATAGTAAGTCAGAACAGAACTCTGTTGAAAAATTGTACAATTATTGGTAGCAGATGTGTGCACATATATTGATCATGCGCACGACATAAGAAATCATGGTACGAATTTGCAGGGGTAAAAATGAGAAAACTCATTCCGTTTCTTCCCCTTGGATGAGTCATCATTCGCTTTGGGTATTTAATCGTTTTGATTTGTACGCTTCCCACATATTTAGTAAAAGTTATGGTAGTCAATACTCAAGCCGATTTGCGATCTGTAAGACATTTCTTCAAAAGCTAGTTTCAACAGTTCCGTCTCGATAACCTGTATCATTTTTCTGTCAAAACAAATTTTCTCAAGTAACTTGTAAATTCTGTACATGGAACGCTTTATATACGATGTTCAAAGAGTTCGGGACTCATTCTATTGTTGTGTTGATTATGGAATCACTTTTTATTGTGGGCTGAATGCGTTTTTCCCGACCCATACGGTCCTTATTACGAACGATTATGTCCTGTCATCAAATTGCTCGTCGTAGGCCTTAAGCGCTTGATCCGTTGGGTCAAGTGTATGTCGAAGAAATCTGACATAATGATTATGACTGTTCAGCCTCGACAGTTATACAATAGGTGCTTGATTGATCGTACCTAGTGAGTGATTTACAAGTAATCATGCAGTAGCAAATCCATGAGAATACAGAGGCTATTGACTCGTTTGAGCGAAAATGACTGTGCATTCGAGAAGATTGCCTCCTCATACTGGAATTTTGAACAGAATATGTAATAAGATGTGCTCCGGGAGCTCTTTACAGTTTCTTTTCCATGCTTCAAGACGCTAGGACAGAAGATTCCAAATGAGCAGAGGAGTTTACGACGTCACCTGTACGCAGTTATCATTTCTGCTACACAAAATTTCTACGGAACACAGTGAAATTACTGGTACTCAACAGACATTTACAATGTAGTGTGCACAGAATCTTCATATACAAAACTACTGATTAGTCTTATATCTACTAGTAGCTTGAAATTTTGCGATCTGTTAAAATTGATGGAAACCCTTTGATTATGCAGAGAATAGGGGCGGTATAGTAAACTAGAAAACATTGCAAAACTTGATTTTGGAGCGTCACCATCGAAGCGGATAAGTCGAAAAAGTTGTCTTTCATCTTGTTCCTAAGTTATTTACGTTCCATGTGCTGGTTAATATTTAATTCTTTGTAAACATATTAATTTTGAACACCGGAGTCCCCACCCCTTTACTACCACTCAGGGAGATCCCGTTGATCAGGTATGCCATCGAAGGTGAACTCCAAGAAGACTGCTAACGCTGTATATGAATTCCTTGACCGCCCCTGTACACAGAGTGGGAGTTGCCCCTATGACCGCAACCTACGTCCATCCAAATTAATCCATTTACTGCTGAGTACGTTTTCATCTTTCTTTCAAGTAAATTTGATTACTCGCTGCATTTGTCCTTCTACTGGCGCATTTGGATGCCCTACGATTATGAATAGAAATCGAATAGACATGACAAGGGCATCAAGAAAGAATCGATCGGTTTTATTGCTTACATTTATTGCTCATAAAGATGTTTCATGCATAGACGACTCGGCTAGGGTGTATTATTCATAAATGCACGATGGGATCGAGAATCTCTCAATCTCAATTAAAATGTTACGTACGAAGAATCCGTCGGAAACAATGAAGTAGCTTCCCTGGATGTCTTTTATTCCACCTTCCCTATGTGGGGCCAATTTCAAAGAGCGCTTCGGTCAAACCTCGATGGGAACCCTTTTCCTAAGAAAACCAACCAATTTGTGATTATCTGAAATGCATTTCAAAGTGATCGTAACGACAACTGGTTTCAATACCAACCTATGAGTATGGGACAGTACAATCCTGAAGGGAACTCCCAGTTTATATGGTTACCTAGGAAGAGTAAGACATTTAGGGCTAAAATCAGACCCTGGCATTTTGAAGAATTTTCATGGCCGCGCTAGAATCTGAAGAAGGGCTGTAGTCATCTGGTAGGACAGCAAAACAGCTGAATGGTAGTCCAAGTTTTTTGACTATTCGTCAGCTAGGAATCAGCTACTTTATAGGCATTTTTAGCATTTTATTTACTTTACTATTTATTTTTTTTTACCCCTGACCCTCCGACTACAAGTCCATCCGTTTGAATGGACATTAACAAAAATCCAACACGGACCCACATTGCTACATCCTACCATCGCATTACTGTACAAGTAGTCGTGGGATGTCGTTAATTGATATGTACTGGTCACGCACTAATAGTATGAAGTAATCCTAGAATTACGGTAGAAATTTAGATCCCTATTAACATATTATTTCTGCTATGAATGGCCCCTGAAATCGCCCCCGTTCTGTGCCTTCATATTTCCCTGAAGCTGATGGGAATATTATGCTACATACACGATGTAAAACATAACAAAACAAAGAAAACATTTATCGCTACAATCTGGAGCGGAACAACACAAAGCTGAATGTAACTAGTTAGTACGACAGTGAGATGATCATTAGAAGCTTACCTATCATAAAAAACAGTAACGACATTAAAAAACTAAGTGCATTTGCTTTCTATGTGAATGTATGTATGTGGGGGGAACTATGAGGATTACTGTAGGAAAAAAATGGAAGGAACATATTTCATATACATATAGACGTGGACGACGATCAAACACATAAAACACATTAATATACGACACAATAGATATCACGTGATGCTGCATATGCTGCGATAAGGCTCTAGCGCTAATCGCAACAATGTAACATGTAATATTTGTTTCGGATTAAATTTCGAACATCACAACATTGTTGTCCTCAGTAAAATCAAAAAGAAGAAGGAACTTGTTAGTAAGTAGCACAACACACACAATACCACTATTATTACTTTGATCTCTTTAACTGTACAAGTATGACCGCGACACTTTTGTTTCCGAAAGTTTTTTTTTTAAATTGTATTTGTATGTGTGTGTGAAAATACGTGGGGTTCTGGTTGGGTTGTGGATGGACGACGGTAGGGGGTGGGTATCAATCTTCTGATCCTAATGAACGTACGACGTACATTTCTGTCGCGAACCAGTATGATTCGTGGTTGTACCACATGAATTAAGGGAGTAGAGTGGGATAAGAGAGATAATTTGAGATAATAGAGAGATTTAGAAAACACACTGACAGTGTAACAAATGACGATGATGATGATGATGGTCCAGACGACAATCCCACGATCATACCAGGTCAGAATGATGGCGAGCATGAATCGTTAGAGTGGATGAGATGTCGTCGTCTTCATCAGACGACGTTTACACACGACACATGTAATTAGAGCAGGTGTACGGGGTTTTGTTTAGGGTCCAGATGAAACACAAGAAAATACCGGGGGAGCAGGCTGCACTCATCAAAGGGGGAATGCTCGTTTATGTAAGAGAAATAACATGAGAGTTGTTGTGCAAATCATCATACACAGTTGGTTCCGATACGCGAGTTCAAGCCTTACTGTCGAAGAATGAATACGTCGGATTTTCGTAGCCGTTCACCTGCATTCCAGCCACATGACGTTCTTCAGGAGTGTATACGTCGACCTGAAAATACATACAAGTATTACACACTTTTTTTAAAGCCCACTGAACAGATTTTGGGAAAAAAATGAACAAAAAGTCCGCAGACTTCGTGATACAGTAACCCAGAATGTGGGTCTCGGCTGGAATGCCTGTTCATCACTCACAAATCCTGCTGACCCCATCTTCCTAACGGTGCTGCATCGTTTGTTACCCTCCGTATTTGAGGCATGTTTGCCTAACAGTCTGTTGCCTCTTCCCTCTCACCATCTGATAACTACGTAGAAAATCTGCGGACCACGAAATTAAACTTTTCGGGGAATGGCTCTCACCAACCACGAGGTGGATGTGGTCGTGCCCCAACGCAATCAAAAATGGAGTTGGAACCAGTTTTTGTTAATTTCTGATTTTTAAAAAACTGACCTCGATGAACCCGTGATGTGCTCGTCGTCGTCGTACAACAGTAGCAACCAACATCGTTAGTGAGACAATCGCTACAGCAGCAACGATGAATACCACCTGTGAGGATGAGAGCAGTCCACTCTCCTGATACATCGACTTCTAAACAGCAACTATTATCGAGAAAACAGAACAACACAGCAGTGTGAGGTATTCGGATGAGCACCCCTGTTCGAGATAAATTAGACCAACTTAGCGTAGCGTGTATCCCTCAGTTCCCTCTCCCTCTCCATCCAGAACTGGAAGCAGCTGCGACCTTTACAAAATACCATGGATCATGAGCACCCCAGAAGTTCCCAAGACGTTTAATTCTTTCGCGCGTTTCTATCATACTCACTGTTACCCCTCCATAACGTNCCCCCCCCCCCCCCCCCTGGCGAATCAGGGTGGCGGCCATTCGGATTCTACTGTAAAACGAAACGTTTTATGGCGAATCAGAGAGGCCATTCGAATTCGTTTTTATTCCCGCTAAACATCAGCGTCCTAATTTGATAGGCGCTTCCCAGAATGTGTTTGTTAGTGCTGAAAACTCGGTCTACTTCTTAGACCAACCATCACATCAACTCCTACCCACAACCGATCAAAAAAACCCTTTCGCAACAAGTTACAAGATATTCAAGGGCAAAATCACGCTTTCAGAAACTATTCGAGTTCCCGAGAAATTACACGTTTCATAGTTTTCAGCAAGCACTTTTTTCCAATTCAAACAAAAGTACTTTTGCAAGCGCTGAATAGAAACTTGACAGCGTTATTCATGGAAATACGCTTGACTATTTAGTGCACATGGTAATTACTACCTAGTGATTTATCCTTTCACGATGACCACTGCCAACTGTCGATTTCAGGCTTGAGCACGACTTTTTCGAGATTAAATTCCATGAACGACCTTTGCAAAAGTGGACATCGTGAGTGAACCTTTGGAGAGTGCAACCATTTCCTGAGTTCTTCACGCTGGCCCAGACACTGACATTACTGGTAAATTGCCAGTATAATCGAGGCCATATTCTTTCAAAATTTTCAGCCGGATCAAACTGGTTCCTAATGGGGATTCGGAAGTCAAATAGGCTTTTTTCGGCTTCAGGTCTTAGCGAGAACGATTACAGAACGATTCGTCAATCAGAAGACGAATACGATAGGGCAGGTACACCTCATTACTAGTACTTCCAATTGGTAAAGAAGTTCTGGTACTCATTTAGAATATATTAACCATATGTCTAAATGTAACTTGGAACGAACCTGGGTTTGAATGAGTTTTTCTTGGCGATAGAATGCCGGTTTCTCCTCGATGATCGGTTCAATATCGACGCGAAGTTCCTTGATGGATTCCTGAAGAGGTTTCTAATTAGTAATTTTATCGAATAAATTATCATAATTGTACATCTTGTTTTCCCATGAAAAAATCGCTAAAAAAGGAACAAATAAAAAGGAACCTCATCACTTTCATCCGAATTGGAATCATCGTCCATGGTAATCGGTTCAGTTTGTACCGATTTCTCGATAAGCTTTGGTGGTTCGGGCTTCTTCACTTCCTCTTTTCTCACGTATTCGATTACCTACAAGAAAAACCAGTGATTTTACAAAACAATTGAAGTAAAAGTAAAGTAAAGGCACTTCAAGTGCGTACCTTGGGTTTCTTTACGATGGGATTCTTCTTGACCTCTTCGTCATCCTCATCCTCATAGTATTCATCGTCATCCTCCTCAGAATCGTGGGAATCCTCGGACAGAAGCTAAATCAACACAAATAATAACAAATATTATCCCTGCAGATTCAAATCCTACACATCCGAGCTTTCCCATTGAATTACTATACTACTTACAATTTCTTAAAGTAAAACCACTGAAAAGTCACCTTCGCTGGCTCCTGTGTGGTAGTCTTCTGGGTGGTCGTGGTCGTGGTTGTTGTGGTTGTTGGAGGTGCTTTCACATCAAGCTTAGCATTGGGATGGAATTTCTCGTACGCTTCCTTGAATAGCATTTATCCATTTTGAATCTTTTATTCGATAAATTCTACAAAAATAAAGTACCCTGTACAGATCCACCAATTTCTTGTTTTTCGCGTCACTGTCGAGCGAATTGAGGGCATTTATAGCGCTGTCAGACAGTTCAGGTGTGTTCTCACGTCGGAGGTCAGACCAGTACGCCACTGAGATATCAAATTATTTTATCAGAAATAACGTTTAAAAAGCAACGTGGGTAGAAAACCAGTTTCTGACTCCTGATGACGTCATTTTCATTACTTCTTGACTTTATTACTGTCAAAGGCGTAACGAGTTCACCCAAATACCAAACAAATTTAGCTCCAAGTTCATGTACACTGGAAACTTCGGACCGTCCACCTCTCTTTGTTGTTCTGTAATGACCCCTCAACTCCCACCCTCATCTGTACCACCTAGGCATTGAGGGGAGCAATTCTTCCTGGTTAGAAATGTTCCCGGAGTAGGCAGAACGTATCCCTCTGCTGTGCGGGCACTCGCTCCACCGGAGCAGAAAAATCTGATTCCAGATTTTCCAAGACTTGGCTGCAGGATGGAATCTAACGAGAGGGACCGGAAATGAGGATGCGGGGAGCATGCGTAGGAATCCGGAAATGGGAATAGCCCCGCTATTCTTTCGAATGCTATCAAGTCCGTATCAGAGTGTGTCACCCATATACGACAGCCTAATTAAATCAAAAACCCATCATTCAGGGTATGGACTGCAAATCTCCAGAGCCCTGAGTCACTCAACGTTGTAGCATCATCCCCTTCAGCGGTAAATCGCTCGCCCCTTGAGTTGGAGGAGTTACAAAGTCAACATCTTATACACCTTTATTCGATTCAGAAGCTCTATACTTAGTTATAAAAAAATTTTCACATTTGAGGGCTACTTTGAGCCTCAGCCCCTCCCCCTTCTTGTCTTTAAGGGCATAAGCTGCTTTGGTAAATCGTCGTTCTCTTTTGTCCGAAATCAAAGTGAAATCTGGTAGTTTTTAAGGGGACCCGATCGCAATGNACCCCTCTGATGGATTGGCAGTTTCAACGTTGAACGGTGATAGAGGGGCCGCCTTATCCCAGGTGGCTAACTACTCATTCACGCCCGTTTAGAACGTCCTGAGGGGCTCCCGATTGTTGGTCGCTCTAGACCCACACCCGTGGGGACTGTATTTTTGCGGATAAGAGAACAGGTAAGAATACTTGAACAGAAAATCCTACCTGCAATAGGACGCACTTGACTCTCGAGGTCTGGGAAGTCGCGTAGCATGGCCAAGGTGCCATTAATACGCAGGTCGATGTACCTAAAAGCTCACAGTATCAATACTATTGATCGCTTTTCGTAATATCTCTGAATTATTGATCGATCTACCTGAGTCTGTGGAGGACTGTTGGTTTGAAAGCCGCAGCTTCAGCCTGATCAACACGCAGAAGGTGGCGGTATCGGTTGATGGTGTGAATACGATCCTTCTCCTCCGATCGGATGTAGGTCTAGAAGGACACGCGTTTCAAAGTTATAAATAAGCCACATATTAAGTGGTACGCAGTAATAGTTAAATTGTTAATACAGTTCATTAATGACTCATTAATGACTTAGTGACCTTGAGTGTTTTCAACACGTGATGTTTGTTGGCTGATTTGTCATGCATGGCGAGTGCTTGACGGTATTCGTGGGTGGCCTAAAAAAAGTGAAACCTGTGAATAATGAAAAGAAATAGAGAGAGAATTACTCACAGTTCTCTTCTTCTCGTTAAGGATAGCCTGTACACGTTCTTCGTGGGTGGTCTCAAGCTGCTTCTTGAGTCGTTTGTGCTCATCTTCCAACGATGCAACAGTCTGCAATGTAGGCAACTTAAAACCGAACTTATAGTTAAATTCTTAGTTATAAAGATTTTCTGTTATAATACCGGAGCAGCATGACTCCGTCCCCCCCCCCCCTTGTCTGGAAAAAATAATGAACCCAATCATTTGCATGGAGGGACCTAATTATGCAGAGGCACTGCGGAATGAGTTGTAAATAAAGTTCATTTCGGTGAAGAAAATCCCCACACCGGTTCGAAAGCATCCCAAACTCAAGAGTTTTCCGTAATGTTATCCTCTGAATCCCAGTAGAGTAATCAATCACCTTCTGGAAACGATTTGTCATTGACACTTTGAACGACTCAGCGCCCTTGGCATCCTTTGTTTTCATCTGCTGATAGCGAGCTTCCAATTCTCCCCATTCCTTCATGACCTATAAAAATAACATAAAATAATATACAAAGGTACCGAATCAACATAAATATTGGTTTCATAAGGAAGGCTTGTTCGACCCTCCCAAAATAATGGATTCCCAAATCTCTTAGAGAAAATGAGTCAAAAGCTCAGTTCAGAAGGCTGATCTCAGGGATCATTCTGGCAAAACTTCCGACCAGTGGGGTTAACCATGAGCAACAGGAACAACACCATACTTTGTGATTTTCATGGCTAGGCGTTTGGATTAGTTAAATGTACTTTCTATGCGGATATAGTCTGCCGCAAAGAAAGTCCTATTTGTTCATCTGGGGAGCGGGAGGACCATATTTGTCCATCTGGGAAGATGCCTCATTTACGGGAAGTGTAAACAGATCACATTCGTTGACTATCTCATGTATTTGATGAATTTCAAGCCATTGTGTCTGATGTTCACTTCTAAAAAGCTCTTCAGAATGCGACCATGACGTGGGAGGTAAGAACCCCAACGAGGAAGAAATCGGCCACCATTCGGACGAGTAACAGAAGATCTTTGACCGTACTGACGGGCTTTTCCCCTAAAACGACAAGCATGCTCCTTATTATTGAAGCCAGAACAATTGCTACTCCAGAAAGCCGTAGAACAGGCCTGAGTAACTTTGCAGGATCCATCGCTTTCCCTGGGTCAGCCACTCTTCGAACCACCGAGGGCTGAAGCGATTGCCAGCCAAGTACTACTTGAGCTCCTCGCCTTCAAAACTCTCGAAGTAGTGTTTACAATGGGACTCGGACTCACGAACAATCGTTGAGTATGGGAATTCCGCTGTCCGAGATGACATGCCAAACACAGAAAAAGCTTGAAAAGGCTATTTCCGCAATTTTGGGACCTGGCCCCAAATCTTTCCAATTCTACCAACGACCATAACGGCCTACAACTACTAAATCGGATCACCACGCGCGGCGATCACGACCGCTACCTTGTCAACAGTGGACACATAAGATTAGACCCATAAGGAAACCTAACTAGGGCGGGCCATTTATTCCGTCACCTGGCGACCTACTTTGGGGATAAATCGTCAACAAAACAAACAAGTGTCGATCTAATGTAATGGGTTCCTCACTGCCACAAATTTCAAAGGCTACTGGATAAATGTCGAGTAATTCCTGTAGTTTATTGCTAAGCAGAAGAGGTGCTATGGGCATGGGTATTCTCACTGGCAGATACACTAGCTCCAATGAAGTCTACGCAAACTCACTAGTTGACCTTGTCGCCCCGCCGGTTTGAGCCATGTACCGGGGCCCTTCACCAAAATAAATTTTCAAGGCTGGGCGGCATATTTGGCCACCCTGCCGGCACCGATTTGAAAGTATTTGGGAGAGATCAGTACTTGCACTGAACCAAATGTTCTCAAATGGAATAATTGCTGTTTTCAGAACCTCCTTCAAGTACTCGCGAATTTCAGATGAAAACTCGTTTCTACGACTGTCCCACTACTTATAACTTATTTATTGTTGGTGGAATACGTAACTCCTTAGAGTTATTCTCGCTGTTGGCCTGAACAATGACCTGTTGAATGAGACCAGAAGCCACGTAGAGGGCAGGTCCATAGTGGGGCTACGGCATGAATAGCTAGTTCCAAACAGATGGGTGGCCAAGGTGGAAAACTTTTTTCCACTGAAGCACCCAAACTTGTATCCCCAGTTAACTGTGACCACTAAATGGAGGCAACAGAAACCCTCGGAGTCTCTGCAACGACGCTGAATGGACCAAATGGCATCCAAGGTGAAAGTATGCGGAAGAAGGCAGTCTGAAATCTTAGGTAGGGACCACCCATTGCTTTTTATAATACAACATTTTGTAAAATACTTCGTATTCGCCTCAAACGGCCCCCAGAGCCCTCAAAAACAATCCTCGGCCTTTCATGCTTTGTGCTAACCAGTTAAGGGCTCTCTTAGAATCGGAGAGCCTAACAAGGGGTTTCTACGACCCAACAGAAGACCATGGCTGTCTTTTACGATGGGTGTGGCTTGATCGTCTGGATAGTTGCCCATAGATGGCAAACTCGTTCTGTGGGAAGCGTCGGGTTCCCCGATGCACGTGACATATGTATTTCAAACAGACAAAAGGTTTCACGGAGAGGATTTTTTCAATGAATCATTGATGTCTGTTGAACAAAATAGAAACATTCCCATCGTCGGTAAGATTTCACAGGCCATGAGCATGTCTGATGCGACGGCCCCTGCGGGTGGCTGAGTGTTGACAATCTTTTTATATTGGCTTAACGGCGAGGCTGGAATCTCCATAACCCCAGCCAGCGAACAGCACCGCCTTCGTGAATGGGTCTAGACGCTTGAGAGTAGAAAACGAGTTTCCGTGATTACGTAACCCGAAAAACACGGGAAGCGACGGCCGAGGAATTGGTGAGCATCAACAGAGCAATTGTCGACATTCATCTTAAAACCACCACTCCTGAATACTTGAAGAGGGCAGACGTTTCTAATTGGAACCCTATAAGAACTGCTCTTCACAGAAGCATCACGGGTCCAGTCATGCCCGATTTCGTTCAACGACCCATGAGAGAAGAGAGAATGACTAGCTCTCAAATCAGAAGTGGCCGAAGCGGTTCGTCAGACCAACGATTGAAGGGAAGCTCATATATTTTCGGACATCACCCACCACACGTAGAGGCTTGTTCCGCACGGCCAGCTTGGACCAAACACCATTCTGACACATAAAAAATGGTCGAGTGCAATATTGTTTAGCCAACATCTGATTGCACTTTTATCCACGGGGTTCAAGGTCTCTCTGCACTTCACTCTCGGCCACACAAATAGCTGTTTCACTAAGGAAAACGGAAGAGAACAATTAAAAGTCCATTCAAACTGTCCCACCGGATATCAAATCCACGCAATCTCCTAGAAACTGTCGAGGAGCAGACCTGCTAAGTTTCTGAAATCTGAAAATTGACGCTGTTTCCTCTCAGCGTTATGCCGTCCTCGGGCTTTTCACGATAAACTGAATTGCCCTGTGGGATCTACACTACGGTAAGAGGATCCAGCAGGTGATGTTTGCTGATGATATTGTTTTTGTTGACGGCGCTCTTTGAGTGCTCTTTTCAATCGCTCACGTGCAGTGTACTGTACATCCGGTAGACCTTGGCGGATACAAAACATTCGCGTGACGGGATCCAACTGGAACGCTCCATTTCCCCTGAAGTTCACTTCGGTCTGTCTTAGAGACCATGACCATTTGATGCTCATACTCAGCAAAGACCAACATATTCCAGCCATGGAATACAACCCGAACAGAAGAGAATGAACCTCAAAGGTCAGGCAAAGGTCAATGCGGCAAGTAACCTTAGCAGTATTGGCACAAGCACATTCCCTCCGGCGAAGTAGGGAAATCGATACTGAGAACATCATCTTCATTAATTATAAATGATTCTAGGGAACAAAGGGCACAACATTCTCTCAACTTNAATGGTTACCAAGGGACATTCACCTGACCGTTATTTTCGTGAAGTGAAAGGTCTGGTTAGGACAAGCAAACCGCTGAAATCCTTTTTTTGGACAACGAAAGCGGCAGGTCGAACATAAGATTGCGAATCACTTACAAAAAGCTGAGAAAGAATTTGAAATGATCAAATTAGAAATTCCATAGCAGTACCGGGCAGTAATCAGCAATTTAAGTTGTTCGCCTTTCAATTTTCACCCAACTGTGATCATCTTCCTCTGTGTACGAGACAACTGGCACTCATGGACAGGGTCAGGAGGTGCCACCGCGCTTACTGCGAGCGAAACTAGGTCATAGCGCACCATATGCGCTCTACCAAAGTTATGCGAAAATACAGCATACAAGTAAAGCTATACATCCTTGACAACGAGTTCTAGACTGACCTTCTCAATCTTCTCCCGATGTTTCTTGTCTAGTCGATCTTCGGCATCCTTGAAGTTTTCATGTTCATTAGCAGGGTCCTTGTTCTTGAAATAGGGATCCTGACCCTCAGACGATTTCTCGTCAGACGACTCTGGAATTTTAGACATCATTCTAGAGCATAGCGCTGGCTGCTCTATAAGAAGTTTTTGGCAGTAATTACTACTTAATTACCTTCATCACTTTCATCGTATTCCTCATCATAGTCATCATCATCCTCCTCGTCTTTGGGCAGCTTGTTCGCCTTTTCGATTGTTCGAGCACCGACCACTGGGACCGTGATCTTGTCTGAAAATTTTTGCTACTTCTTCGGGTCTCCAGAAAAATCCTCAATCCTTCCCGATCTTTCTGCACTTCGAAGGTAACGAGAATTCTCGGCAATAAACCATAGGCTCGAAATTCGACATTACTGCTTTTTACTGTTCTCTTTATTCGTCTCCCTCCCACTAGGTCTCCACTCGGTCCCCTGCAAGTGCTAAAGCAAATGTGGGGTTCGACGCGATGTTTGCNCACAGAACACTGCAACACAATTACGTACATTCGTAATCGATGATGTCATTGAATTACTGCTTCACAAGTACTGTATCATCGAAGTTTTGTAAAGGACCACACTTATGAAACCGTCAAAACTGCTCTTTTAACAAGTTACAAAAAAGTCCGTACCAATTGATGGACAGCATACAAATTCAACACCAGTGAAAAGATCGAGACTGCATGGTTCGAGTACAGCAAACGATCGTACAGACATAGGTTTTCCATTGAATGTCTGAAAAGTAGATACTGTAAGTAGTTAATAGTGATTCATAAAGTAACAATAGCAATTGAATCATCATTATCAGACCTTGATGGAGCATTGTTTTGTGGCTTCGTCACGCCAATGCTGGTAATCATTGCAAGATTCACCGGAATTCACATGAGAAAAACGGCAATCGTGCGGTACTTGTAATGCTTCCGATTTGAATTCGCCATCTTAAAAAAAACGGAAGGAAATCGTCAATTGGAACATCGTCGTTCACATATAAATCTTTAGCATTGAACGGATCGTAATGACGAAAAGGGGCCGGTCGGTGGGCATCAAAGACAATTTGATGAATATATCCATTAAGACATAAAAGGAATTGAAGAAAGATATGATGAATTGGGTCGGCTCTGATGAAATCCCAAAGCGTGCACTAAGTAATCGATATCCACCCTCAACCGATGAGGTGCTTGCCGTTTAGCACGCACTTTGAGGGTACCATTTTGAACTTATAGCTAACTTTACACCCTTTCAGTGGGAGCTTTCACTGGAAATTCGGGTTGACCGATCCATACTCACCAAGTAAACAATCGGGGAGATTAATGTCGTACACAGGTCGAAGTTCTACCCATATCACCCACACGACTCAGGTACTGCATGGTTTGAAAATCAACTACATACTTGTGATATTGCTGTTGCTGTTATTATTACTACTACTATTGATATAATATTATTAGTACTATATGGTAATAGTATTATTCTCCTATATTGAAGATATGATCCGTGCTGGTCAAGCGAAGAGGGTCTATTAAACTAAGCTGGCTCGCGACAGGGACCAATAGGGACCTCAATGACTCGTATTCGAGGAAATCGATTGTTAGCGGGACAATGGGTGGCAGACGTGATTATTACAGTACTATATTATTGTTATTATATGATTAAAAAACCACTATATTTCTATTTTTACACTACAGTTCAGTTACGAGTACGATGCCGGAAACCCGCACCGCTTTACTCTGTTACTTTTGCTATACATTTAATCTAATGCGAGTGTTATTTATGTGAATCAAACAGCATTTACAACTATTTAAAACATTCGTTGGGAAAATGCCGGATTATGGTAGCATCTAATTCCCAGGAAATATCACGAGCAACTGAAAAAGCCACCTTTTTCTCACATTCCCCATGCTTCTGTCTTAAATCAATTGGAAACAAATTGTCAAAAAATGAAGCCAATTAGTAAATTAGCTCCCTTTCTACTACTTGAAGCAAGATTTAAGTTCTATTCAGAGTGGGAAGTGTATTCCAGTTTTCAGACACCCGAATAAAGAGGTGGTAGAAAATCATAAAAACAATCCCAAAAAAGACCCCCCATTAGTAGTGGGTGTACAACTTGTTGTGGGTTGTTATCGAGGAGCTCGTTGGATGTCATTCAATCGGGGAGCCTCTTTTTCACTAGGATCTCGAACATTCTTTTCAACGCTCGATGTTGTGCTGCTGTCAAAAACACTCGTAGGTTCAANCCCCCCCCCCCCCCCCCCCCTTCTTCCTTGCGTTATCGCTATGCCGTCCGTAATCCTTTTCAACGCTCGGAATCACCCGAGAGTAACCCATCAATCTTACGGAACTTATCCAAAAGAAAGACTAGCCATATGGAGATGCCTATAGTACATATGCCCCATGCCATACTGGATACGTCGCTTTTTTTATTAAATTAATCGATCCAAGGACAAAAAATGTACTGAGAGAGCGTACTAGGATGCCTTCTCGAATTTCATCTGCTAATGCATACTTTTTTTGTATCATCAAAATTAGTTGCTGCATTCAGAATGATTACCATAAGGAAATTAAATTAAGTCTATACTCCGCTATCTACGTTATAGTAGCAGCTGAGCTGCATGAGTTCCATTAGACGCTACTAGGCTTTTAGCAATTCTTTCCTCTCACATCAACCCTACAGACAAAGACCGTAGTACCGCTAGGGTGAAGGGGAAGGTGTCCCCACATAGGTGGGACTACTTACCGCTTTCCTAACAAGTAGTTCCAGTTCCCTGGGTAATGTGAAAGTGGAATTTGCAGGGCCCTCACGCTCGACGCGATCTATGCCCTTGAGGACACATTTCATGACAAAGGCTGGCTGGGGCAATCAAGGAATTGAACTCTGATGTAAGAGGAGGCAGTAATTGAGGTTAATTTGACAAAAAGCACCACGCAGGCGGCGTCTTCAGCCCCTAGAACCCAAACAGACTGAGAACACCAGAAGGGCTGCGACATTCCACCGGGATTTTCTCGCGCCGTCTGCGATCTCTTACTCTGATCCGTTGGCGCGTCTTTGCTCAAAGCGTCAAAGTATGAACAGACAGATTGAGAGCGCAACTCGTTTCCTCGAATGCTTTCAGCACCGACCGCCGTTTAGGTGGAAGAACCCGAACCAGTCTACCCTTAACAGCGAACTTTCCAACTTGTGGAGCCTTATTTTAGGAATTTCTTTCAAGGTAATGAACAAACTGATAAAATTTACTTACTACAGAAAAACATTGCGCTTTTTCATGAGTAAGTGGCATCTGAGAATCAAAATCTTCTGAGATAGTGATTTGTATTGAAGGTAGTAGTAATTTTCAATGATAAAACGTTCCAGAACACGTAATTGAATGTAATTCGCTTTACCGTAAGGCACAAACAAAGAAATTTTACTGGTTTTACTAGATGTTTTGAACTAATTACGGCTGCCCACCCCTCCCTCCCTTTTCGCAGAAAGATGTCCCAAGCCAACGAAACGTTGATTTCATGAATGCGATTCCCATGTCTCGATGACTTCGCTCTAATTCCGGTCTTGCGTTTTCGGCTGCAAACATTTGAATCACAATGCTGCGAGAAAAACTGTACGTTTTTCCCCGTTTGATCAAATATTTAACGAAGAACAAGTAGTCAGCAGTTAAGGGGACCATTTTGTTTTTGTAGACAATTTAGAAAAACTACCACACAATGTTCATTTACTCACCGATACACTGATATGGTCGAACGGTGTGAGTCCATTTGCATGGTTTGCCTTCTTCACGACACCAATTCTCGATGGCCATCTCATGTGAATATTCAACAATATTTGTGATATTCAATTTGGGATACGCCTAAAATAGCATACTGTAATCGAAAATAATCGGTACGTTGATTATCCACTTTTCTAGAAACAATTTTTGCTATGGTCGTTGTAAAAAAAAACGAAAAAGAGAAAAAAGTTAGAAAATCAATATGTTATTATTATGTTGTTATTCATTATAATAAAAATAAGTGAAAAGCTCTCGGTTTCTAAGAATTAAGGGTAGCTTAAAGGTGGTCCCTAGCCTGTAACCACAAAAACGACTCATATGCCATGGCCCAGCTGTTAAATGGTGAAAAATCTGCTTGATGATAAGTTGGAAGAGGATCTGTAGTCAGCTGTTCCATGTCGATCCAGGGTCAAGATCGAAGTGTTCATTACAATGGTAAATGATTATTGACGTCTTTTTACAATACTTTACAATACTTATCATAAAAAGAAACAATCATTCAAAGGACAACTTTACTTCAACGACTTTTCTTCTAACTTCAATCAAAACTTTTCACTTGCTAGCCCTGCGGTAGATCCCACCATACCCACCTACTCGAGTAGGATGAGGAAGTGATTCCTGAATTAAATGGCCCCGAATTTCTCCGCCATCGTTTGAATGGCCAGATTCTGCCCCATTGATACAGAAACTACTCTCTCCTCCACCCGCACTCCTTTCCGTTCGCCATCAATGACTATTTCCGGACGTGAACGAGGTGGAGGGCGCAATTTTGGATTAGACTTCGATGGAGCCTTTTCGGGAAAATTCACGACCACTACGCTTGTCCTGTCTTGGAGCACTGATGAGGGATAGGTAGACCTGTTTGGGCAATATCTTTAGAGTCAAATACTTCATTTTTCCTAACAGCTCCAATTTGATGGCCCACTGCCCTCATGGACGATTCCTGTAGGCGCCCATAAAGATGGGAATGAGCACTGGAGCCTGAGGCTTCGAGAAGCTTCCTTTTCTCCAGGATTAGTAGGGGTGATATCGTCCATTTGAACGGCCGTTACTTTTTGTTGCAACCTTGATCGCACCCCTAATTTACATTGGGGAAGAATTTCCAGAAGAAACCCCCAACTAAGGGCTGTTCCGGAGCAACGACGTGTACCATGTACTTATAGTTGGACTCCCAGCCCATTGATTTTATGCAAAGAGATGGGAAGAAAAATGAGTGCAGTGATTTAAATTGGTACGTGCACGCTCTATATGGATATCGTTAGGGGAAGTGCACGAGACCATTTAAGATTGCACTTTTTCATCAACCAGTAACTATACTAGTTTTCAACTTTTTGATCGCCGTAACCTTGACATAACAGTACAGGATGTCAAAGTGACCCCACGGAGAACTAGTATGTATTTCCCGGATAACCAGGGTCGATGACTAGATTGTCCTGGATGTGCTTCCTAGCCAGGAAAAGGGCAGACCGTCTTGGATGAGCCTCACTTCCTGTTTCTTCCCTCACCTTAATTATTTTCATTGTCCAGCCCAACGTTGTTTTGGCGGCGAGCTGTCAGTCAATAACAAATTACCATCGTTTATTATAGTCAAGGGCATTGTGGTCACGTAAAGATTTACTGGTATTGTTGCACTTTTGTCTAGAAGGGCCTAGAAAGCCGTAGAAAGCCTTGGAAGCCTTTTAATGTCCATTATCTATTATATATGCCATTCATATGTTAACTATTGGGAGCAACGCTAGTCCGAACGATTGGCCCGACACGATTTGTCGTCGGGGCAATATCAGAGCGATTAAATGGACACGGAATTACCGTAATAGCGGTAAACATAACGGCAATGACCGTCTATCTGTGATCGCTCTGCGCGTAACCACAATTAAATGGAACAGACTTCCCGTTCATATGTTCATATAACGATGAGAAAAAGGTACTTCGTTAAGCTTTTCCCACAGAACGACGGAAACTTTCTCGACCATACTTTAGACGTTTCGTAGTAACTTTGTAATTACTTTATCAGTATTAGAATTCTATGTTCTCTGGTCCGTGTTACCCAGATTGATGTTTGAAAGGGAATATTCGGATGAGTTCGCGGGCGCATGCAAGTAGAAAATGTCAAGTACGTCGTTCTGAAACTACGATAACTCCCAAAGGCTTCCATGAAAACAGCAAAGAGCAAGCCATGTCAGAATATAGACCCTGAAGCAATTGTACTCGAGAGGATATGAATATCTGGGTTCTCGGAAAAAAGGCAAGTAACAATATTTGCATACCCGCAACCCTGGTGCAAGTTTCTCGGCTTACCCAGGAAACTTGAGAACCACGCCACTCAGGAGCCCACGATACTCACTCTCAGACACATTCAATCAGTAGTAGCTTTCATTCTACAAACTCGAGAGCTTTCACACAAGCTTTCATGGAAATTCTCAGACCAGAGAGATAGCTCGAAGGAGCAAGTTGTTCAAGGGGGAGGGGGTCAGGAATGAGGCAAAGAGATTTTACACACTAGAAAATATTCACTCCCAGCTTTTGCTCCTCAAGGAAACGACTTCAACCCTCTCCCACTCCGAGAGAACGGCCATCATTGAGGTGGTAGGGAGTACAAGTACTGTAAATAACTTTGTGTAAGTGTAAAAACCCCCCAAATGCATGCTTGTCACAGCTCCGAAAAATGCGACATCGTATGACTTTGTGCCCATTTACTCATAGTCGTAACTTGCGGTCTATATCGGGATTCTGAGTGTTGGACTTGAGGAACGAATGTACGACTCCCCAGAGGATTCGCCGCGTCGTTCGCATACGGCCGCCGGCCCCGTGCAAGGCTTCCCTGCATTCCTTCCTAAGTTTCAGTTTCCGAATTCAGGCAACTGAATTAGCTTCTCTAAGGCGACCATGGGTGTCGATGATGTTTATGCCAACTCACTCACTGGCTTCCGTTTAGCCAAGCTAAATGGGATTTCAGACACGGAGGAAAACACACAGCCGTTATTATGATAAGTCTTGATCGAGGCGATAAGTAGCCGGGAAGCCCATAAGCTGAGATTGGCATCAGGAAAATGAAATCATCTTGAGTGGAAAAGACCCTTGTTTTTGTCAGATCAGATACGAAAAACAAATGAAAAACAAAAAAAGCTAATAAAAAACTTATCATCTCTTCAGATGACCTTGAAAAAATGGACGAGTTTTAAGGGATTATACATGAGATGAGGGTAAATCTCGTCCAATAACTTAATAATTGCTGTTTTAAGCTTACCTTTTTGCAATATTTGAGAATGTCCAGCTTTCCACTGAGACATGTTGCATATCGATTCTCGTCGCTAATCCATACACCGTCCTCATTCATATATTTATTACGATAACCGCATTCGAATGCGACTAGTGGCACGAATTTCTCATGCTTTTTTGTCGACGTTGCATCGATGTTAGCTGCAACTCCCTGGAAACAATGAGAATGAGATCGAGCTCAGCTAGTCATGCTTCCTGCTTATCTATTTTTTGAGGCAAAAAATCGTCATGGAAAGTTTGATCAGTGTCTGTTCCCTCCTTCCAGAAGTTTCCGTTCATATGGACAATCTCTATTTGAGATCTTATCGATGGTGACCTTCACCTAAGGCTTCCGCCATATTAGATAGAGTTTTATACGCTTCAGAAACACGACAGCCGTAGCGTCATTTCCCGCCAATTTTTGTTTTCTGCAGATGTCCAAGGACCCGGCTGAAAAACTATGAACGCGCCAGCTTACTGGAGAATGTCAGGACCGAAAACCCTCTCACAGATGTCTCTGGAAAATTCTTATTCTGTCACGGCATCAAACCAAAAAAAGGACCACTTCATCCGTCTGGCATCGTCCGACGGTCCCAAACGATGCGCTAAACAAAAAAACTTCGCACTGCGATGTTATAGAAGTCGGATGTCAGCGCGGTGCGGGTAAACATTATGTAAGCGCGTTGGGGTGCAATCTGCGCGACCGCGCCGTATCGACGACGAGAAATTGCGGACTTTATGAAGTTTGCCGAGGTCCGCAATCGTTGCTCCAATCTTTAATCAAAGCCACTCCCACCACACATGTAATACAATTCAGACGTGCGACGTTTAGACGCGTCCGCGCCCCAGACAAATCACGTTTGACCTCTGCGGACCCTTCTTTTCTCGATGGAACGAACAGGGTGGCATTTTTTTTGGAAAGGAAAAAGTTCGGAGAATAAAAATAGCTATAAAGAAAACTTACGCTAATAATCGTGGTGGTCGTTAAGGGTATTAATAAGCTGGCGACCAGCAGGTTACCCACCGCCATGGCTGAAAACAACAACAACAATATTTACAACAATATCGAAGTTAAACGCATACGGCGAGCATAGTTGGATGCTAGAAAAATCGGAGACGTTTTTATTAAGTGAAGAAAGTGATAGGAATTGCAGAAGGGTTGAAATCGGATCCCAAAGGGCAGGGATAACGACAAGAAGAACGTCGAAAACTCATAGTCAAAATCACATAAACCGGGGGGGGGGAACGAGGAGGAGGGTATGGTCATCACAAGTCGCATGATAAGTGTTAGGGGCGATGTATGTATGCATTGAGAGGGAGAGTGTGCAAAGATGTGGGGCGGAGGGAGCGAATTGACTGAGTGGAGAGTGAGGTGGCTCACCCGTTAGGCCCACCTCGCCTGCCTGTTACCGTAACAACAGCCCACATAAGCTCCCCCTTCGGGATCGAGCGATTAGTTGAAGGGGCCCCTTCGTAAGCAAGAGATAATCGTACAACGACGTCTTCATGTACACTATACATAATCAACTTTAGATCTATGATTCAGCAGTTTCTATAAAGAGTAAAGCTGGTGGAGATAACATTTACTCTGAAGTAATCAGAAGAGTAAAAGAGACGTTTCGCACTAAAATGCGGTAAAATTCAAGGTCCGGAAATCCATAGAAAAGTGATTTATGAATGACAAACACAGGAACGTGTAAAATGAACTTCTGAGCGTTGGTGTAAAGAAAGACCAGGCTGAACATGTGGTGGTCTACAAGCCCTTTGAATCTCGCGTTAATGACCGCATTCAAAGCACATACGAAGACAACAACTGTTGACATCATAAACATCCACCAAACATCACAGTTCATATTGAAACGATCTTAAGGTTTAGCCCCTAGCCTAGTGGTATTGGAAATGATAGCAATGGCAATGACGACGACCCTTCATCAAGTACTGGTTGACAATTTTTCTCGAGCCGACAAAGTTCCAGTGCGCCTCAGCCTGTCACCATATGATCCAAAGTGACAAGTGTTATAGCAAGTTTCACCATACAGTCGCCATTTGACCCCTCCGCATTACTCCTAAACATTACTTTACATGAACGGGTTTGAGTAACGTTGAAGTCGCAGTTTTCCCAGTCATATTTATCAGTCACATGGGGAGTTCAATTGATTGAAAAGCAAGAACTAAAGGAATGGTGATCCTTGTGGGTCAGCTGCTCGTTGACGACCCTTGGATGAGGTTGGCGAAGGCGAGAGCAACTTGTTGATAACTTTAGAGTATGCTTGGGAAAAATAACAAGCAGGAAAGTAGTACCCAGGAGGAGAAAAACAAAGCTGGAATCGAATTCGTGTGTGTTTCAGCCTCCTGGCGCCGAACGGCGTCTTATACGGGTGGCACGCCCCCCAACGACGACAATTCGCAAAAATGTTAAAACTATGGGAGCCCTGAGGGAGGCTCTGATGGGCTCAGAATAAAGTCCGAATCGAATCAACCATTGAACTTTGATAAACGCGAGTTGGGAAGGAACACCTGGGTGAGCAAAGAACAACGGCTGAACCTGGGAGAACAGCTGAAAGAATCCTTTACATAGAGAATTCACCTACGAATTTGATTGACAACAGTGTAAGAGACCGGCCGGCCCACGGGTGGTTTAACGAGACAGAATGAAATGTCAACAATCTACAGACAAATATATTTTTCGGAATTGTGGTTCAACAAAAACGAAAAATAGCCGAAATCTGGAGAAAATGATTGCCCGCCTGCCATTATAACAATCATTTTTCTAGAGCGATCTATCATCACACATTCCTTTTCAATTGACAATAAAAAAAATTGCAAACACACATATCTTTTGCACATGCATCTGTCGTGGTGCAGCTGACAAATCGAACGGACGGCAGCAAGCCACCACCAAGCCGATGAGTGGTGGAGGAAAGGAAACAATAGCCAAAAATTCTCGCTTAGAACATAACAATAGGTATAATTACATGGAAAGGGCACAGCTGTAAATGACGGCTGCACGGAGGGATAGTGTAGGAACCCATATGAGAGAGTAAAATAGTTCGAGACAGAAATACAAGTAACATAGACCAGGTATAACTGTTATTACCGCCATTAAACTAGTCAGAGCAGTACTTGACTGAGAAAAAGGTAACAGGGGAGTGTCGAAATGTGGCAGGTGCTGTAGAAATCAATCACGTTATCATCGGTTAACTAACCAGACCGGTTGTGACGACGACGAAGCACCAGCCAGCAGTGATGGCGTGGTGGTGGTGGTGGTGGTGGTGGTGGCCATGGCGTCAATGCCGCTATCACAGCTGCGCAGTATGCTGCTGCTGCTGTTGAAACGGCTGCACATGCATGACAAAAGCCTGTTCAAATGTATGAACAGAGGTAAAGAACTATTATTATAACCAGCTGCTGCTGCTGCTCCGTCTTTACCAGTTGAATGCTGCATTTAAGAATGAGATCCGATTGACCGAGACGGCAACACAAAGTATTTCACTGTGTGGCAGCGGCAGCGAGGAGGAGTGCAAGTGGCATGTGCCTCAGGGGAGATGCAATGGAACTCGGACTGCTGCTCCAGCTCCCTCCCTACCCTCCTAAACCAGACGACCGACTATTTATCGAACAGGGAATTCACGAATGCCATGCAGCAATTGCACCATAAGGCCAATGAATTCGAATTTGACGCGGCTGAGTCACCGTCATTATCATCATCGTCGTCGGCGACGATGTCCGTCCGTTCTATGAAACTGTACAAACAGTAGCGTACCGTCCAATATGATTCCCAAACAGAAAATACGAAAAATACTTCGAAATTTTTCGGAAAACATGATCACGAAAGGTCGAAGATAGGTATCACATTGAAATTTCCATGACAATTATGCTCAAAAAGCGAAAGTACAACAGTAGGAAATGGAATTACGATCAAAGAATACTTTTTTCCGAAATATTGAAATAATCGGTGACTATTAGTTCCGAATTGAACTGAGCGTTTTATCCTGACCTAATGATACAGTACTGTTCCAGAAATGACTATAGTATTGCCGAGACCTACGTCATTGTAGTTGCCCACCTTTTTGTACCATCAGAACACCAGATAAGGCAACCAGTATAAGATTAATCAACAAAGAAGTATCTACAGTTGTAATAAGTGCAATCAACCTCCAGTTCATAAGCTAGGTTAGGGAGAAGCTGCAGTTCACATTTTTGAGATCGTTGAGTATGTAGACAAGAGGAGTTGGACTGGTGAAGTTGGACTTTCGCCGAGATGTGAGCAAGAACCAAGTGTAGCCAAAACGACGGTGGCCTTGACAGGTGAGTCAACAATGGTGAGGTCCGCCTTACGACAAAAAGCAGCATGTTACAAGAGCAGCAGCGCTCTGTGGCTTGGGTCTGGTACCAATAGGATCATGCGGACTGAAAAAAGCCCCACTTAGGGTCTGCACTTAACTAGTTTTGAGGGGAGGCTAGTCAAATATCAGTGGAGTTTAAAGTGCAATGCTGCTGCAAATACTGTGCAATGAACAACAGTACATAATGCCCGTCACTCGGCTCCCTCCTGCGTGTGGAGAGGGTGCTCCCAGACACGACCTACTTATCAACGCTAAGCTCACCCGGAGGCTGTTACTAAGTGAAGGGAGGAAGGAAGAGGGGAAACTTTTCCTGACAAATATTTATTCGTAAAAGGTACAAATAAGCCATCAAAGAAAATTGGGATCATTACTCCAGAGGGTGGGTGGTCCTGTTCTGTGAATATCTCAATCGATACTAAGTTGGCAAAGCAGTAAAGTTGCTGAAATACAAGGAATCCGATTCTTTTTATAGTGGGTATCACATGATGGTCAAAAATCGCTTAAGATTCCCGTGATAATGAACAGAGATCATCAAAAAGTTTGTTTATCTATGTTGACAGTTAATAATAACTAATGAATTACTGTGACGATAAACAGTTAACAACAAGAATGATCGAGGTCACGTACCAATACAAGGTGAAACGCGAATCACGCAGGGTCATGGCAAACACACATTTTTCGGGGAAATTTTGTTAATAAACAAAAGCCAATGAATCAGGTGGGTGGGATGCGATAAGGACGAGTTGGTGCCAATCTTATTTACCCTTCTGACAATCTGGCTCTTGATAGGAACAGGGAAAACAGGGTCCTGTTCAGAAATATACCACCAGTTCAATTCCATTTATAATCTCCCGGTCAAACTCATATTGATTGATACAGTAACATGCGAACTCCAGTTTTCCAAAGTTGCAGTTGACTGGTACCGTTTACCAATCAAAATTTGACCCGGGACTTGATCCCTGGAGAGTGTGTGTGGGTGTGATAGCGATGCCGGTTCCTAACGATCCGAGACACCTTTACCCCGATGATAAAAGGGAAATGAAACTGCATAAGTTTTCACATATGGCGAGAAAAGGGGTTTTTCTATCGTTCATTCCGGTATGACTCAGTTCCGCTGAATCATATCAGTCCCATATCAGAATTCTGATGAGGAATACTTGTAACGTATGAATGTGATGACTAGTAAAGCACTGAATGATTCCAAGGAGGATGGTTAAAAGGGAGGAATGTATTTCGTAGAAGTGTGAAAAACAACGAGCAAGCCGTTGAAGGCCGTGTGAATCTGGTTCGGCTCTTCTAGATAATTGCGGTCCGCGGCGTCGTCTGCAGCAGCCCCGGGCACACCCCTAATCGTACTCACAGGTATCGCCGCGTCACGAAAAATAAATGGGAAATGTAGAATTTTATGACAGAATCATACAGCATTTTGATATGTACACACATCTAGACCCTTCATTCCGAAATAAGACCCCCATCAGGAACAGTAAACTCAGAAAATGTGCGTTCGAACTTTGTTCAACCTCGACAGCAATGTTTACAAGGCTAACGTCTTAACAACTCGCCCAATTTGGCCCCGAATGCGTGGAAATCGAATCGTTCTGTAAGGGCAACTATCTCGTCAACATTACTAGTCTATTGACCGTAACTAGTTTATTTCATAAGCGAAATACCATAAGAACGAATACCGTATCTATGCGGATTAACTACATAAAACCACAGAACGGGTAATACGAAAGGTTGCATGTCTTGATTCAGGATTTTGAAAGTTAAAGCTGTTTTAAAGTTTTCCAAAAAGTTCAAAAAATTTTCAACAGCTCCAACCAAAGGTATAAGTCTTCGGGAATCGGAAAACTGAAAGCTTGGAGTGGGGGGTAGTAAAAATGAGAACGTCCGAGGAGTGTACGGCCATTTCGGACAGCCTTACAACTCCTTTGGCGCCATAGGAACACAACCCCGCTACATCTCGAACAGCATTACTGATAGTACGGGGCAGAATGGGAGATAAGATGATAGAGAAGGTTTGTGTAAGGGGGGACATTGAAAGCGTTGTGTGTGTGTGATGGGAAAGACTGAGCGGACGGACGGAGAACGATGTCATGCTTGATTGGAGGGCTGGCTGTGACGAGATTTGCCATTCGACTGTAAGATAGCACATCACGTATTTCGGTGCTGATATATAAAAGTAGTTATTCTGCTCTGAAGCATATGATACTCGGTGATACTTAGATGTTGACGACGATCTGGTTTACTAGGGTTTCATCAAGACGAAATGTTCGGTTCCAAGTATAACTATGGGCAGAAACGTGAAACGGCGGCATTGGTGTGCACGAGAGCGAAAATACTTTTTAGTAATTCAGTAAGACGAACATCTGATTGGGACAGGACAGTAGAGCGGCTGATTGCAGTCGACCGATACTAATTTCATTCATCAGTATTCGCCAACGATGCAACGAATGAGGTGCAGTCAATGAGCGTGACGCTCACAGGAATTCCCCGTGAACACTCTAAACATGGCGACATTTACTTCGAGAAGACAAGCTTACCCCCTTCATCAATTATTCACTGTCACTCTCATTTTCATAGCAACTGAGAAAACCGAGTAAAAAAAGAAATGATATAGGGTAATGCGAAAGAAAAAGGCTAGCAAACGATTTTTTGCCGGCCTTCAGTAGCACCATTCAGGTAAAGTTTATTTTAGGCACGAAACAACAAGTCTATACGGGGAACCGCATACAACAGTCAGAGTCTAATCTGAGGTCGAAACCCGTTGATAGTAACGTAGGCAATCGATCGGCACTCACACTCACCCACACACCGCATACAACCAGAATCGGGGCCACCCGACCCTCCCCATTCCACAGAGCGCGCGCCTTCCTCTCGCACTCGCTATCTAATTGTTTGCTCTGAACGGGAGGAGAGACGGGCCGGCCGCCGTAGAGTAGGCGGAGGAAAGGTGATTGTTGGAGCAACCTGACAAATAGGCAAACTTTCAGCATTATCAGTAACCATCTACGGACGTACACATCCCCTTCCAAATAGCAGCGCTGGGCACCTTTGGTCAAGGGATCGGAAAAGTAACCGGCGCCAGTTGTCTAGACCGCGGCCAAAACGGAAATGAGCCGGGTGTGTAGTTGGCGTTTGCCGAAGTCGCACTACGAAATTGAGGGCGAAAATCGTCATCGTCGTCGTCAGGCCCGGCCAGCTGCAGCGCTGACGACGGGACGGACGCCGCACATTCACATGAATCGCGCGGATCGTCGTGAGTTTCAAAAGAAACGAGCAAGCGCCTTACTTTTTACCAGAGAACAGCATTGATGGGAACGTTGTTGGTGCGCCATCAAACCGTAACGTATCGCACCGGGTACGTAGTTACAAAGAAAAGGCACATCCACATCCACGACCACCGTCAACGACCACAAATTACGCGCGTGCAGTGCAGTGAGTTCGGGCCGGAAAAAACCGAGAAAAGCTCCCACCAGCTTTCCCATTCATGTTCGCCGATCGCCCATGGCTATAAATAGATGAATGAACTGAATGATCAGGGAATGATGAATCAACCCCCCGTCCAATAGATATTCATTCCAGACCAAACCAATTGTAAATATGCAGCGATTATGGGGCTTGAATGGGAAATGCATGGGACTGAGCCGCGCAGCCGACTTCAATAAAGCAGCAGCAGCAGCAGCTGGAGCAGCGGGAGCAGTAGCTGCTGGTGAACACAACGGAACAAAACACGGGGGAGATGAATGGGGAATTCTATTGAGGCTCGCCTGCTCCCAACCTCTTCAACTCTCTCCCTCCTCGGTATTCCCGTGTATACTGCAGCTTGGCATCTATTATTCATGAGAGGAAAAAACGTCGGGAACGATTGCCATTGGAAGGGGGAGATGACCATGGGAGCAGCCGAAACCCGCGCTATTATAGCCATCAGGCAATTTGGTGGAAACTGAATGAATTCTATACAATTACTTACAACATTCATGCCCTACTCTTCATGCAACTCAGTATCGATCTGCATGCAGAATAACCTTATGGCTTAGCTAGCTAGCTAGCTGTTAGTGCATGTGACAGCATAACGCCCTTTTCAAGTCGCCATGGATTCAGAGGAGAGAAGAAAACGCTGTGACGCCTGAGCACTGCACATCTGACGAGTACAATCATTTTGCATGGGATGACTGGCCGCTTCCGTTGGCTTGTCAACCACAAAAACTGGAATTTTCTCGAAACTTCTATGGATCCCTCCAAAAGTCTTCAAAAAGCTGGATTTTGGGAGGCCATACGCTTCTTTTAATTCGGATTCGGAGAAGAAAACGTTGGGACGCTTCGACTGCACATCTGAAGAGTACAATCGGTTTGCTTGGCCGTTTCCGCTGGCTTGTCAACCACAAAAACTAGAAATTTCTAGAAACTTCTATGGAAAGCCTCGAAAAGCCTCCAAAAAGTTGAATTTTCTGAGGCCATACGCCCCTTTTAGTTCGAAATTGGAGAAGAAAACGCTGTGACGATTCGACTGCACATCTGAGGAGTACAATCGTATTGCATGGCCGTTTTCGCTGGCTTGCAAACCACAAAAACTAGAAATTTCTAGAAACTTCTACGGATAGCCTCCAGAATTCTAAAAAGTTCAATTTTAGAAGCCCATACACCGTCTTTTAATGGTCAATGAAAAAGGGAGAACGTAGCAATCAGTGATAAGCGCCAAGGCACCACTCCTCCACGGCGACATCCATAATTTTACGAAATTTAAGTATAACAATTTATTAGCAAAAACTAAAGCGATTCAGTATCGTGATTGCCCGTAAAGCGAAGAGCGTTCATTCGAAGAAGGGCATGGGAAACTAAGATTAGAAGCTTTGACAAAAGCTGGATGGGAATGATGATGATTGCGATTAGCTTAGCGAATGATCATCCATTATCATAAAATCCACTCTTCATAGCTGGTTTAGTTGATGATCATAAAGTAAGTTCTAATGATGATAGGGCCCGTCAATGAAAACTTGATAACAGTGGCGACATTGGTAGTGATGAAGGAATGTCACAGCGTTGCTGATTCTGACCGTGGAGGGATGGAGCGTGAGAAAGACCGGTGAATCATCATGGAGGTCAGAGATACTCAGCAATACGTATAGAGCATATCGATGATGGAGACCATCGACTACGACCGACGACGATTGAGATTAAGGAGTCATGCCAGAAGAAAGAGAGCAGTGGAAGAAGTGAAGAATGCGAACCCGACAGATGACAGACGAGAGACGCATTGCTGGGAGAGAGTGTACTAGAGAGAGGGCGGTGGCCACCCCACCATGTGATGACGAGGACGGGAGGTGGGGCGACGGGGTGGGGCATAGGGAGGGTGCACGGGCGACCAACACCATCTTAGGTCGGCCTTACCTATCAGCAGGTGCTCACTGAAGGGTCGAATCTACCGAGGTAAAGACCAGACCTAGGATTTCTACGTGCTATGCGCATTACCGTCATCATCATCGTTGGTGGCCTCAATAGACCGGATTCACGCCATCAACACGCTAATGAGGCTAGAAATATGACCCTACTGCTGGTCCTTCGTCACTGCCTCTACTGGAACGATGGACGTTACTCATTTCGCCAGTCATAAGCCGTATATGAGGCCAAACCAACGGAAAACTGCCCCGCTAATCAGTTATGGAGGGGGAAAAATGATTTTTGAGATGGGAGTACATGAAGCTCGTAATTTCGGAGAATATAAAATTGCAAAAGAAGAAGAAAAATGGCGACTTTACAATTGAAAAGGGCGTTCGATAGGATCAATGCCCCGGTGATTCGAATTATGGTTCGACAATTAACTGGTTTCTGTCGAGTTAAGTAATGCCATCATGAACTTATACCAGTTTGATTTGGACTTGTATTGCTCAGAGAACGAATAGTTCCCATACAGTTTCTTGCTATTGTGACTTCATAGCAAGTAAATTATGATAAGGAGCTATCGATACTAAAAAGATACGTATCTAACCAAATTCCAGATCGATTTCAATAAAAGTAGCGATAACAAAGTAAAGAAAGAGCTTGGGATTTGACGGAAATGTTGACATAAACTTAATAGAATGAGCAACATGTTCCTGGATACTCATTCGTTCATTGGTGACAGACCGACGAGCCATGGTATGTTTGTTCGTCGTCGGTCGATACTTAGTATGTTTTTAGTAATGAGAAAACGTTCATCGTTCCCTGTTAAACCTTGACGGATCGCGTGATGCGGAAGGAATCGGGAGAGAACATTCACTATGTACACCGCCTCAAGCATGAAATTAATCGGATTTCCCCATTGAACACGAAATAGGAGAACACGACAACGTAATGAGCAGGAAGTGGTTAGGGGAGGAAGCGAAGGGGAAACTCTAAATCCTTTTGCCTCAGAATTCTTAGTAACATTGCCCGTACATCCATGTCTACGAGTACTATGATGAGATATTGGGCTCACAGGGACGGATGCATACCTTGGATCCTACCAAATTCGTAAAGGCACGAGGGTCCGCTAGTATTATATACAACAGCTATAGAAATCGGTACACAACGTGTTAGAAGCCTTTGTAAACAGCACTGAAAGTATCGACAAGAATGGCTTATTACTGTGTTTTACTTAGAGAGATTATCAATCGTTATTAATAGTTAAGGTTTCCATAAACATCAGTATGACGGTAGCTGATGTATGTAGTTTATGACTTGAACAGCTAACCAGGGAGGGGTAGTCTACTTATCTTGGAACTTTGAATTCAGACCCAGATAAATCGATAGAGTTTTGAATGCTGTTTACGAAAATGGAAATTAAAACTGCAAAATGATTCTCCTTAAAAAGTTATGGGGCCCGAATTTTGCTCGACAGTAGTATCAATTGTCTAAAGAAATGTCAGAAAACGTTTAGAGAGCCTTTGATAAAATGAAAAAACACTTT
>UZAF01016282.1:33920-52175 GCA_900617895.1 Haemonchus placei | reverse complement strand
GGACATCGTGGGATGATCACCTTGTGAAATAAAGGGGAGGTTGGTTCACCCACCCAGGAACACTTTCCTCTCGAAGCATGGGTGAGAAACTGATTTTGTGGCTAGGAAACGTTCCTAAGCGCCACGATAGGTCTGCTACCTCACCTTCCTTCCGCTCTAGCGTTCAAAGTCAGAGACAAGGCGTACCCCTCCCGCTAACTACAATTTCACCGATACCACTAGGGAAACACATTGGTCGACAGCTAATCAGACACATATCTGATTGTATTGGACAAAAACAACTGGAATCAACGAAAAAGGCTGAAGTGCAGTGACGTCGCTCATCCTGACCGGGTGAACAACGACGACTGCCTATCTACCCGATTGGGTTGCTGGCGGAATAACTAGGTAAAATGGATTCGGGTTCGAACCTAATGATTCAAAGTCTCGCAACATCAGAGGTCTTCTACAGTTGGATGGAACGAGATCGACCTTTTCGGTAAGGGCTCTGATTAAATAGGCATACAGCAGGAATAAGAAAAGTCCCCAGTCTCTCCAATGATATTGAGTATAATAGTAAACAACCAGTAGAAGGGTTTGTTCTTTTGTCTTTAAATTCTACTCCTTAATATTCGCTGATTCTGTAGATTTACGTTGTTGAAATTCTTCTACCGTTCGAGGTTTTTGGGTGGAACAATTTATTGTATTAAGTGTCTAACGCCTATCCATTTTGTATTGATTGAAGGGCAGCTTTTTATATGCATTCATCAATACAATTGTTTTCCTATTGTTCTAATTTGGAGTGCTTCCTCCTACTGATTCTCATAATTCTCCCATATTAAGGCTCCTCATCAAGTTTGCGCCCATGGAGAAGCTACTCACCACCCATGTCCCGAACCAAGCAATCCTAAATTCGACAAGATTTCGGACTCTTACTTTTACACTTGCCCGTCCTCCAAAACTGCATCGCGTCTAGGCCCCCTACATCGCGAAAGCAGTGAACTTCCCTACAGCCTATTGTGATCCCTGTCCTACTAAACATAAATAGGTCTCTTAGTTCACCGAAGTAATTAAGTTCGACCACGCTGCAACACAAACACATCCCATAGTTCGAGTGCCTGATTATTTTTTCATTTTCTGATTGATTTCAATAATTACTGAATCCAATTGCAGGTAAAACCAGTCCGTCTTCTAGCAATTCACTCAAAAATTCAGAGCAGATCTATCATCAACTGCAACCACGTAGTAGTAATTATATTGCGAATTGTATTAAACACATTCTCATATCTAAAGAACCCATCTTGACACAAAGGTTATTCTCCTAAAAAACCCGAACAATACAAAAACAACTTTGATTGTGACAATTCATGAAATTTTCAAACAAAAAACTTCTTATCTTCGCGGGATGCTAGGGAAATAGGGGAAATAACAGAATATAGCTAGAATATGATCAGTACAATCTTCTTCACAATATGGTTCTTCAAAAAATAGTGTACACATGCGTACATAACACACACGTATATCTCTCCATCCACTTACATTAAAAACTATAGCAAATTGGTATATTTTCAACAGAATTATTATTAAAGAATGGAACGGTCAATCTCGACCTTCATCATATATGACACCGGACTGACGATGAAAAACAGAAATAAAATTACGAGAACGAATAAAAAAGGCAGCACGGCGAGCGAACTGACAGATTATTAGAGCGACACATGAACCACACGAAGATGAAGATGAAATGAGGAAAAAACACGGAAAAACGAAACTAGAGTACAATCACGAACTAGCGAGGCGAATAATGAGCATCAGCGCTCCGTAACGTTCAGAGAAAATGGTCTTTGATACAATATACCTGCATTTCAAAAGGTCAAACTGCATGACAGAAAAATAAAGTATATGGACAATGTGTAAAGGATTCCCCATTTTCAAATAACAACAAAAGAAAAATGCACGGTACCCCCTTTAACCACCTGGAACGCGTGAATGGCATATGACAAGTAAACATGGGCTTGGAAAGCAGCTGACTTGACATGCAAAAAATCAATAAATTATGAGCATGTCTATTTTGAGGCACTAATCAGCAGCTGCTTCGCAACCGCACGCCTCCTTGTCAACACCTAGCACAGCGTGCTGAAGTAATGAGGTGCCTGAAGCAGACTGCAAATAATAGCTTGAAGGAAGAGGAAGCTGAAATTGAGCAGAAATATAGTATCCTGCACTTGTTTAAACCTCACAGTGGCGGATATCGAGTATCACAATAGGAGAAGCTTCATGTTGTACGATAGAACGCCGTGAAATGCCACCTTGTACAAGTTGCTGTGCCACATTAATCTTCACACAAAACAACAGCGAATCGTTATGATGTAAAAGTAAAAACAGTAGACAAAGTATTGCCATCACATTATGCTACTAGCAACGACCTCTACTTGAGATCAGTAAATTTAACAATAACTCTATAGAAATTCAATTCATGACCAGAAACGGTGTCCGCAGTCAACGTTGATTTAATAAAAATGTTTAGGAAACATGCGAATCATAACTTCTGCTCCCAGATGTTTCAGGGGAGCTTCTTTCGCTTCCGCATGGATCCCTCTAGCTTACTTCCAGGACGCTTGCCTGATTTTTCACTTTGTTTTTTACAAGCACACTTTTGACAGAACCATGGCACATCATCAGGAGGAGCAACGAGTAGGCCTACACAGTGCCTATAATAAGATTACATTAAATATCACACTGTTATATGGAAAAAACATTCATATTTATACGTGATCCTGCCCACGACAGTAGATATAAAGGTTAAGCTGATCAGCAAGATTTGCAGCGTTCACGAAGAATTCCCCTGCTGTATAGTATTCTTTTTTTTCCTGGTAAGAAGGGACGTTGCTAAGAGGTATGACCAAACCGGTTTCTGGCGATCTAGTACTCAGCAGTTCAAATGACTCAACAGTCCCATTTTCAATGAACTAATATGACCATAAATACGCCTGTGCAATGCCTTTCCTGGGAGGGGAGAAGAAGAAAATTACCCTAAAATTCCATAGATAAGAGCGGGTGAACCTATCGGTGAAAAATGAATTGGAAACAATCGAAATTGAATGCAGTCACCCCTCTAACTTGATGGATGGATAAATTAAACTTCGAAGAAGAAGTTAAGAAGAAGCTCCGCNGCGGAGCTTCTTCTTAACTTCTTCTTCGAAGTTTAATTTATCCATCCATCAAGCTAGAGAGGTGACTGCATTCAATTTCGATTTTTTCCAATTCATTTTTCCCCGGTAGGTTCACCCGGTCAGGTTATCTATGGAATTTTAGGGTAAATTTTTTACTTCCACTCATCTAGATGCACAAGCACAGGCCATGGGAAAACGGGACCATTCCGCTACGAGGTCCAGAAATGAAAGACGGACTTGTACATTAGACTGGCAACTAAGTGCTGTTTACCTTTATGAGTGCTCGAAACACTTTAAAGAGTAACTATGTAGTTTTCGAAGGGATTTGCTTTCATAACCAGGCACCTAAGAACTTCACGGTCAATATGTAACTGAATGCTTATATTCTTTGTAAAAAAAAAAGATATTTACTAAAATTTATGTCATTACATTGTTGCCAGCCCATTGAACTAGCGTATTCAGAGAGAACTATTTCAAAACCTTTATAGCGAGGATCAATAAATATCGACCTAGTAACTTCCTGATGATTTGCTGGCTGTCTTTCCGAATCGAATAAAACAATCGCAAAAACAGCGAAAACCATGGTCCAAAGATAATAACGTAATTTCAAAAAAAGTTTGACTTCAAAGAGTAATGGGAAAAGCTTACCAATGAAACCAGTTATCACACATATCACAGCAAACCATAGTAGCGCCCTCAGTCCAGGCAACCGAACACGAAGGGCAAATCCAGACCTGGAAATATACTCTAAGAACATGTAATTTAACTATTAGATACGATGAAAACACTAACAACATCTGAGCTATCGTCGTCCCCTTCTTCTGAATTATCATCAGGAACTGGGGTCACCACTTCCACCTGAAATGGATTCTCTACCTCAGAAATATTTGAAAAACGAATGGAATGAAATCAATTCCACCCAGAAATCGATCCGTCTAATCAATGAGTGGTCACTGATCTACCTGATTCTTTTTCTCTTCTTTGCTGCGCCTTTTTTCTTTACTCTTCTTCACTTTTTTCTTCTCTGAAATAGCACCGAGTTCAGAAATGGTTCAAAACCATTGCTAATTGCATGAAAAGGGCATAAACTTCGAGGAGAAAAGTCAAAAATCGAAGGACAAAAACATGTAACGCGTCACACCTGCTTTGACAAATGCCATCACTGGCGGAGGTAGCTGTGCATCCTTTTCACGTCGTTGCTTTTCCCGATCCTTTTCTCTTTGCTCCTTCTCTCGTTGTTCTTTTTCTTTTTGCTCGGCCATTTCTCGTTCACGTTCCCTCTCCTTTTCTTTCTCTCGCTCCCGTTCCCGTTCCCGTTCTCGTTCCCGTTCTCGTTCACGCTCGCGTTCTCGTTCTCGTTCCCGTTCCCGCTCCCGTTCGCGTTCACGTTCCCGCTCACGTTCCCGTTCTCGTTCACGTTCCCGTTGTAGCTCCATTTCACGCTCCATTTCCTGTCGCCTTTTCTCCTCCTTTTCTCGCTGTCTCCGTTCTTCTTTTTCTCTTCTCCTTTCTTCATCTTCTTTCTTCTTCCTCTTTCGCTCTTCCTTTGACGGCTTATCAGCGAAACTTGAAAAAGCCGGTGCCGGTGCTTTTAGCTAAAATGAAATTTGAAAAGGCTAAGCCAAAATCATGTGTATAGTGCAATATAAACAACAATCTACGTGCGCACCCACTGGACAGCGAAAATGGAAAAGGGGAGCATGAAGTGAGAAATATCGAGCCTCGAGCCCGATACTTCTCACTTCACACATAACTTTGTTCCGGCTACGTCTTGATATGGCCTGTCGAAATGTTTTACGTGTGGGATAGCCAACCCATGTGCTACTATTCAAAGGCAGTAAAAATCGTTATAGGTGACGTAATCTACATACTAACTTCAGCCTTCGTATAGAATTTCCTTTTCGGCTCTTCCTTCACCTCCTTCGGCGCGGAAAACGGTCCCAGCTTTAGTGGAGGCACCATTTTTTGCTCTTCCTTTCTGGGTGGAGTTTCTTCGCTGTAAGTAAATTCCTAGTTATATTGTAAGGATTAAAAATGAAATTGCACCTTCAGCAAGAAAGGCAACTCACACAGGAAAGTTTTTGAACTTGATTTTCACGGGTTCAGGTTGTGGACTGGATTCAGCAATCGTTTCCGTGGTAGACGTTTGATCACCGATACGAATTTTCAAAGTGAATTTTGGCTCATGTGCTTAAAATTACGTCGTATAGTGATAGATCAAATTCACGGAGTATCCTCATACAGAAAAACAAGTCCTACTTTCTTTAGATGACGAACTTCGAGCGTGTTGATGCTCTTCGCTATCACGACCTTCCCTATGCCGCTCTTTCTCTCGTTCTTTCTTCTTCTTCTTTTTCTTATGTTCCTTATCTCGTTTCTTTTCCTTCCTGTGCGGCGAACCCGAACGATCCCTCTCCTATACATGAACATATGAAAACGATCTACCTTTAAACAATCAATCTGATTTTACCTTATCCTTTCTTTTCTTCTTTTTCTGTGGAGATGTGGGTTCCTGCATGCTTATATTGAATGGGAACGTCGTTTCCAGTGATTCACTTGAGACTGCCTCCGTGACGGTGACGGCGTCGTCAAAGAAAGGAATGGTATCCGAATCGTTGTCATATTTTGGCTCTAGAATAACATTGATTGTTCTGATTACTTTAAAATTTACTGAAAAACATCAACAGTCGATAAGGAGCAAAAGCACAATTACTGATATGGGAACTCAATTATCATCAATTGTAACGTTTTTACAAGTATTGTTTCAATTTTCAATGATACGTCTTGTAGCTCTACATGCCTCGAAACTTCACATGAATAATCGTTCATAATGACTGACCAGCAATCGGCGAAGGAACAGGAAGTGGCAGTTCAACAGTAGTTTGCGGTGTTGGAGCTTAAAACCAAACATAAGAGGATATACGGTGCATGAAAAATTCCGTGATTTCACAATACAGAAAACATGCATATAAAGTGTGTCAAAGGTGGGTTTACTAGCCGGCCAAATACAGGTAAAAACCACCCAAATGGTTCAAACGCATAACTATTCTTAACATGCGAAACAAGATGGGTCAGGATCTACTCAGGTATACTTTTGGCAACAACTTATGTTTGCATTATTTTGATCTCGCTGCTAGATCTGTTAACCTTGAGGAATCCCTCGATCAATAACTTTCAGAACTTCACTTCGGGAGCGGGACGCATTCCTTACAATCGTTAAAAAACATTCGAGTTACACTCGCGCCAAGAATTCATGAGTAGCCCATGATATTGAAAAGTAAAGAAAGAATAAAGAAGAGAAGAATAGCCTATCGGTAATGACTAAAAGAAAGACATGAAGAAAAGGAAGTTACCAGTAAAAATACATCCCAGAAATCTTCAATTTCAGTAACCCTTCGTAGGTAAATTCAGTAGTTCGTTACCAAAATTACAAACAGCGGGCCTTACCAAGGACTCAGAATCCCAGTTTTCATTCTAACACAAATATTCCAAAATTTTAACCAAGACTTTCTAAGAATGACAAACACCACGATCTAAATTTGACTGCGACCCCACAACACTAAATGCATACAAGTACGTGTGTAATCGTATAAATAAGAAACTGACGTGGTGGTGAAAAAGCGGAACTGGCCGAATCACTGTGAGGATTACTTATCACGATTTTTAAGTGCCTCTGCGGAGCTAAAATCAGTTGCTAGATATAACTATTTTTGTCAAACAAATTTATGAATAAAAAAAGGAAGAGAAATTATTAAACCAACCTTCAGGAGGGAAATCTTGTCTCATCGGTGGTGTAGCCGTGTCACGAGCAAGTTCTAATAGATGTAATCGAGCTCGTTCTTCTAATCTTTGTTGCTCGGCTCGTTCCCTTTCCAAACGTTCTTCAACCAAATGCAACGGCTCAGGAGCCTCAGGCTCCTTTTTGACTACCTCTTGCTCTTCCTGTAGCTTCTGAAATTTGCCATCCTTCGATCAGTTCGAAACTGCGGCTCATTTCTTCATGTGCCATAGTACTTACTTTTCGCTTTTCTTTTTGTTTCACTTTCTTTTCTCTCTGCTTCTTCTCTTTCTTTACCTCGTCGTTCACATGTGCAAGCAACAAACTAAATGATTCACGTTTGAAAAGGATTCAGGATAGTCAGATGTAATCGCTCTATCAATGAAATAACCTTTGGAAAGGTAGGGGAGGCTCCGGTTCAGGTGCAGTTTGTTGCACATTTTCTCTAAAAATAGCGAAGAATACTTTAAATACTTCAAGCATTTGAGAATCAGAGGCATTCGTAAAATGACGTCTGGAAACTCACTTTAGAGCAGGAGAAATTCGAGGTACAGGTTCTGCTGGCACGGGGACCATGTCAGCTGAAAAAATCTATCTAGGAGACGATCCTTTTTACAAAACACATCTAGCCGTTTCGTAATCATCAAAAGTGCCCTTATCTACTCCGATCTAATCAGACAAAATTAATAAAATGAGAAAAGGAGAAATATTTGCAGTATTTGCATAGTAAAAACAACCAGAGAATGTGTCAAAATATTACACTAAATCCAAAAAAAAACACAACAAAATAATCCAAGCTCTACATGCCCCACAGAGTCGTCAAAACAAAGACTGGAAAATCGATACATCGGCGACTGGAAGATGAAGAACTCGTCAAATCAAACAATAATTGACCATTCTAAGTTCTGGGTCTCCTTACCTCAGTTTAGGTTGGTATGGCAAGGTTTCTGGCGTTTGCCGCCTATATCACTTCTTTAAATGTGAACAATAAGAGAACGGGAAGATCAGAGCAGACGAAATACCAAAAAAACACAGATTAGCTTAATACATGGCGCAAGCCGTGCTTAGTAAAAGTACTAAAGAATAGCTACAGAAATATCCGCAGATACTCAAGCTTAAGAGGACAGCAAATACCGTAAAGTTACTCAGCAAAGTGAACATTTATAGGAAACTGCCTGATCAAGAACCTGGCTTAATCAATGCTCACTTCTGCTGCTACATTCATGATGGCCCACGGCTTAATTCGATGTCAACCCATTTACAATGGAGTTATTGAGGTTCTTTAATGTAAGGCGGACAGCTAAATGTCATACACGTGCAACGCTGAAACGCGTCTCTTGACTTATTTTAAGAACATGAGGCGTACTACAAAGCAACGATTTATCCCCCTACCAGGACCTAATGATAAATTGATCACACCTATGTTTCAAAAAATCGCAGATCACGCCAGCCAACTAGCCAGTCCACGTACAATTCCCCGAACATTTTGATAAGAAATGCAGTTCGAAACAAATTCACTCCAATAAAGTATGTGTAACCCTAAAAAGCCTCAAAACATACCAGTACTTTGACTCTCAAGCTTCGGCATTGGAGAAGTGTTAGGAGTGTTCATTTCCGAGACAGCATTCTATACAAATAAAAACATTATCGGAAATCGAAATTAAAATTAAACACTTGAAGATATTAAACAGCATTTTAAATACCTTCTTGTTCTTATTATGTGGTACCTTCAAAGGTTTCTGCTCATGTTTCCGAGGTAGTGGAACTACGCGAGATGATGGTGACTGCAAATCGAACTAATCAGTAATGAAAAAGATAGAAACTAATGTTAACCCCATTCTTACTTCTGATCTACTACTTGACTGTTCTGGGCGCTTCACATGATGAGCAGATAAAGGTGAAGGAATGGGAGAAGGTGAATAATTACTATGAAGATCTTTCTAAATAAAAAGAATGACAAAGTCGGCCAGAGAGAGATAAAACAGTCTTGAAACTTACGTAGCTACCACTTCCTTTTATCTTTTTCTTAGGTGATGACGTGTTGACGGTTAGTTCATTACTACCGCCTTGCTGAAGTTTCAGCGAAGAGAGATTAGCGCTACTCCGTATTCCTAGAAGCATAGTATTGGGAAAATAAGGCAAAATCCCGTTGCTATGCGCTAAAACAAGAAAAGTGTGAAGGGTCCTTAATAAGGTCATACAAACAAGAACTAAAACATGATGAAAGCAAACTCAAAGTGAATAAATAGATCACAACGATGTATTACTAAACTGAACATTTTAAAAAACAAGTGAATAAAAAAGACTACCATGAACTAACCGGTGGCAGAACTGTGATCCTTACTAGTATCTAAGAAGGAAGGCTCTTCATGTCCACGTCTTAATAACCCTAGCGATTTCGCATCCATATTGGAAAAGTCAGGAAAATCTGCTGGACCCCTGAATGGCACATATTACTCAGTCAACAAATACTAAATTAGTAACATTTCAAAAGAAGCCTTCATACCCCTTCTTCTCGACAGAGGTAGATGGCTTCATAACGGCCAGGTAATCTGCACCTAGAAAAAGAAATGGCGCATAGTTATTAGAAGGATAAAAAAATAAAAGTGGTACCTTCTGTAGTCCATTCTGGATGAGCAGCTGGATAGTACGGTGGGATATGCTCAGGTCGGTCCTGTTAACAGAGGATATGAGCATAGAAAAGCTTAACACAAACGATAAGTGAAATAAAAGATCGCATTTTCAAGAATTGATCAGTCATTTCTGAGGAACAGCGACAAGTTTTACTCTAGTAACACAGCTCCTTTTTACTAGTAAAGTACGCCACGATCGGAGCACCTTACTCGATGCATTACAACCTGTTTGCTGTGTAAGCTTCAGTGTGATGGAGAAGATATGGACATGCATATATAAATACTTTAGTTAAAACACCTAGAAAACCAAAATGGGTTCTACTGCTTATGAATATATGAAGACAAACTAGCCAAATTATTAGCGAATAAAAACAGAGAAAGCTAACAAGCACTGAAGCATAGAATACATAAGAACCTTGAACTTAGGCTCTAGAAATAACAGAAAACGACAGTTACAACAGGGGACTCTTTGAATGCTAGCATTAATAAACTTTTAACAACAATCACCCATCACATTCGCAAAACCCTCCCCTCTCCCTTTCGTACAATCACAAACACGCCCACGCACATTTACGAATGCAACACATAGGAGTAGTGGCAACTGTGAAAAGAAAATTTGGGAAATGATCTGAATTCTTTTGTGGATTTGAAAAAAGAAATAATAATAATAATAACGACCACTACAAAAAAGGGAGTGGTAGACCAATATCATCGACTATTTACAAAAGCTGAACTCACTATGCAGCTATGAAAAAAACCATGTTCGTAATGGCGGATTGAAAACAGCAGCAAAATTATTGTAACTGTAGTAAACAGTAATTTTGGATCAAAAAATTGAAAACGAACCTCCAGTTCCTTAGCGCTTGGCTGAGGAGCGAACAGAGGTCTCGCATTTGGATGAGCAACGGGAAATTGGCATAACTAAACGAAGGAAACTTTGACCGGTTTTAAAGCAAAATTGATAAATGGCAGTAGAGAAAAACCTACCGGCTTGGGTTGGCCAACATTTCCCACCTGTAGCAGGTAATCGCGCATTTCCGCCGGCGAAAATTTCAACTTACTAAATGTAAGGTTCATGTCATCGGGACATATTTCCGTACGACCAGCTAAACGTTTAATATTAAAAGAATATTCAAACAAAACGAAACCAATAAAACACTTCAAAGTCACTCTTATGGTTGCTTTCAAGCATGCAAGGAATAATTTTCTAAGCATCCAACAATAATAAAATGAAATTTCTAACAAGATTAATAAAAGAAAAATAAAATAATCTCAGTGTTCATGTCAGAAAGGGGAAATAACAATTATAAAGGAATAAGAAAGTAAAAAATCTAAGAAGAAAAATACGACAAATATGAAGAAACTCACCATGCTCGGCTAGCAGTTTACTTCGAGACCATAATTCGATCATGAATCGACGCATAATATCAGTGAGTACATTAAGTGAATCTCCAGATACTGATGAGAAGCCAATATTCTCGAGGATATGACCCGTGGCAGTCCGAAGACCTTGGCGAGCCATCTCCTCGGGCGATGGCCACGATCCCATCGCATTTGCCACTATTAATGGCTGACTAGAACACAATAGAAATGTTCCATATTAATCCATAAACCTAACGATTTGGAAAATGCTCGAATTAGTCGAACTTCATCATCATTTTTGTCACTTCTTTAACCAGAGAAACCCCCGTATGACTAGTTTTTGATATCGCGAACAAAACTGAGTTCCCAAACTGGCTATACCCCTCACACTTGTAAAAGTCATATAGGAAATTAAACGACCAGCAACATTAAAAGGGAAATCGAAAAACATAACCGAAAAATCGGCGGGAAAATGCAAAAAATCCCCAATGTTGCAGAGATGCAGCATAAGCAAAGGAATAATGCACTTCCAAACAAGTAATGACCCATAATCACGTGCTGATGATGACGAATCACTTATCGCTTCACGTTCTCAGGATACTTACATTTGATGCTAAGCTATTTTCATACTCATTTATTGAATCAGTTTCCCCCAAATGCTATGCAGGATTCACGTGTGAAAGAATCGATCGATAGCACGCTGTGCAATGCATCGTGCATTGCAGATGATTCGTGAAATACCGCTCGCATGGATTCCGCACAGGACCAATTCTTGTAAAACAGAGCGTAACACTTTGGAACGGACGGTGATGGTGGGGGGTTTTAGTAAAGGGGAGTTATGTTCCCGGAAGAGCTAAGGTACTAGATTGTTTATGCTGAAGTTTACGGAGCAGTTTTTGCCCTTTTTTACCATGTGGGCTATAGCCACGTACACAACGTCCAGCGTTTCGATGATGAATCGCTCGTTGGCTATGGTATAGCGACGTTTTCAAACCGTTAAAACTTATTATAATTAAAGGTAACTAAAATTATGAGTGGACGTGTTACTTAAGTGTGAGGTGGTATTACTTGTTTTCTGCAGCTGCCTAGGCTACTGGTAATAGCAATCGAAGCTAACAGCAAGGTAAAAACGAAGGGTACGAGCAAGTATTCAAGCTTCGCTTCGTCATGGTTATGGTAGAGTGGGGCCGTGGGCGTACATCAAGATTCCCGGAAATCGTTTTGAGAAAGCTGTTTTCAATGATTCCAAGAAGGCCTCATTAATCCTGGGCTAGGCACAGGCTTACGGTTTAGGATTGTAAGGGTAAGGCTAGGTCCCCAGAATACAGCCATACCACTTTGGTCCTAGGAGTTTCAACAGTATTGAAAGGGCCTCATCGATCTTGGGCTAGGCACAGGGTTAACGATTGGGTTTGTAAGGTAAGATCCCCCTACTACAGCTGTACTACTTTGGTCCTGGGAATAATCCGCTAAGCAATTCACACCCTAGGTGTGTGCCTGGCAGTAGCACGTGGTGCCGGAACCGCCCTTTCTTGGACTGGTCGCCATGAAAGGGCATGTTACCGGCTGCGCTTAAGGGATGCAAATTATTTCTTTTTCCAGAGTAGTGAAGGAATCACCATCGGTGAGATATTATCTGTGAAAACTCAAACTTGATTCGTATATCGCTCATGGCTGTTCTCTAATAACAGGTGGAATTTTGTAATGCATTGAAATTTTAGAATTGCCTACTAAACGTGAAAACAGAAACTTGTGTCATTCTTAGGACACAGGATAAATAACACAGAGGCATATAGGAAGGTCCGATCGGCTTACAGCGAGTGGGTGTCTTTGCTGGTTGACCAGCCGCTCTCACTGTCATTGTCTAGTTGTCTCGCCAAGTAGCATGCCACATGAGACATCTTACCATCTAGTCCTTCCTGCAAGTAGAACTGTCCTTATGGACAGACAAATTGGTGAATCTGCTCCCAGTTTCTGTTGCACAAAAGAGTAAATGGTCGATAAAGTGGTGAAGTCATCTATTCTAAGGGCCCTTGTCGCTCGGACTGATGGTTTTGAAGAAACTTTTTTGGCTTTGATCCAAAATAACAATTTTTAGGTCTCTTTAAGGCGGATTTATAAAAAGTTGTAATGTATTAATGAAATTTTGGGTTGTCCCAGAAACAACGTCTCCTCTCTGTTTAATGCTATTACTGTCAATACCGATTTGCAAAGGGATAAACAAGTTAATAACAACTTATTCTGGAAAAGCAAAACAGCTCATCTAATTTTCTTCCCCGAAACACCCAAGCACACGGGTATAAAACCTCGATCGTTGACCTGGCAGATGCTCCAGAAACGAAGACCGGTTTTTAGATAATTTGAAACGCGTAATTTCGATGTGGATCTTAGTTAGGACCTTTTTACAGCTTTAAATGAAGCCGGTTTGTTTTTAGCTACTAGTTTACGGAGAAGCTTCGCTACTTGGCCAAGACTAATCGGAAGTCGAGGATATTATGCTGTGACTGTGTTTTCCCCATTATTACTGAAGCCTATCATGAGATTCAGAATTCTGAGGTTTCACACGCTTATTTTCTCTTCGTGAATTATTATTACATGCTGTTTTGGATCCTATACGCTTCAATGATCTCTATCACTGTCTGTCTGCCTTTGCTATTCACTTCATCTGAAGCTGCATTTGTTCTTCATTTTGACTTTGAAACTTTAAAATCGTTTGTATCCTCTCAAGCAACTTGGTTTAAGTCTCATCATTGTAGTGAGAAACACGTCGAGAACCGAATTGATCGGAGAAAGCTCACGGCTACGAGATTGCGCCATGCACTTTACACCAAAGGCTTTATAACAAAGTCGTATAGATCATTTCGTAAAGCTCTTTGAAATCCAACAATGTCCTTTACAGTGAATCCTTTCTCGAAGCAGTCTCCGTTATCAACGACCATGTTGTAGTAATTTTCAGAGTGCTTCCGAAAGTTCCTGAAAAGACTTAGATGTTTCTGGAGATTTTTTTCCAATAACTCAGTAAATACAAGTGCAACTGTAGTAGTTTAGCTATCAAGGTATATATTCTATACTAACAAGTTTAGCTATCAAGTGCAAGACTTTTGTTACATATTGATTTTCAGCTGCAAAATGGAACTCATGTGACCATTATGGACAATGAGCTTTTCGAAAAACACCAACGTCATTCCCGAGACGGAATAGCTATCAAATTAAGTATAAATTCATGAGTAAAAAGCAATTACCTACCTTTTCATGTCACACGCCCACCACACCGACCAGTTGGAACCCCAGTTCTTTTCGTAAGATTGCGATTGTCGAGCGAATTTTAATTTCCTCAGGTCCTTCACGGGCACTCTTTTATCCACAGCAAAAGGAAAGTAGTAGCACTTGATGATAAGCTCTCCATTCTGCACCTTGAAAAATTGGATACAGCAATATTCTCATCGTTTTTTCCTTTTTTTTCTGCTGTAGACACCCTCAAACTAATCGGATTTGTCGTTGCTTAGGCTTCCCCAGTGCTCATATTGCCTGATATTGATATCACTGTGATATGAAGGACCGCTTCTATGCGATATTATCTAAAACGGAAGAAACCCTTTTGGACGATGCATTTATATTCCTTGTTCGAGATGGAACCTTTAGAGATACCGTTTTTCACTCTTTCTGTCACACAAGTTCCAACCATAGTCCAAATTGTATGAGCCCGATGATAGTCCTCGTACTTGGCGCGATAGCCCTTCCAATTAGGCTACTCTACTTCTGGGCATGGGTCAGGAGTTCCATTCGAGGTCGCCATGCCTAGCTAGGTTACTGTGTCAACTTAGGGGAGGCTCTTGGCCGCCTTCTTTCGGGGTTGTCGCAAGTCGACTCTGGGAGAGACCCTGGCACAGAACCGACCCATTCGCGCCTTTATCAAAAAGCTCGATTTCCAAATACCTTTTATGGTTTATTAGGAAAGTATAGATGATTACAGTCTTTTTTCCGGACCAGTATTTTCAGAAGTTATGCGTCAAAAAACTAAGTATAGAAGTTTAGGGATATAACTGGTTATGCGTCAATTTACTACTTGACATTTCCGCCTGAAACTTTCATTTTGTGCTTTGCCCTTCGATTACTTATATGAGCTTTTGCGATAAAAACTATAAGTAAGCCCTAAATAGTAATGAGCATGGCGCTTACATCGATGTGGAGGAAATTTCTGAAAGTGACGTCGAAATATTGACGAAAAAAGAATGGTCCAAAATAGATTACCTTTACAAACTTTTCCTTGAAACCAGATTTCTCCGTAGAATTGTCCATTGGAATTAGTAGGACAGCACTGCTTCGCTTCGCAAAAAAAACGGTCTTCGCTGGGGACACGTCATGGTGGGAGATAAGGCCCACTATGTGAATTTTAGGGGTCGCTACTGAAATAGTTCCAGGGAGACGCAAGCTGCAGAACCTTTGCAAAATGATGAATTACCGTAATTTAATCATAGTATTTATTTGCTCGGAAATGTCTTTCCGCTTTTGTGACTAATGGCTTTATGACTTTTTATTCATTGTTTATGGTGACACTATAATTTGAAAGTAGTAATTTACTATGTTTAGACATATTAACTTTTGATAATAAAAGCAATTGATGATGAAACTATTTTAATAATTAAGCGAATTAGTGAAAAATTTTGATAAAATATTCACTCTGTATAATATAAAATTTGTATTAGTAAGTAACTTTGTAGTAATAAATAGGAAATATTCGCTCGACGATAAATTACGTTCAAAGCTAAATGCTGCCCGGAGCATCTCAATCAACCAATCGACCAATCAATCAATGAAGCATAGGTTGAAGACACCATAATGGTTAATCACTTGTTATTATTCTTTTCGATTTTCTCAAAAATAAGGATTGATTTTAAATAGAACCTGGACTACCTTTACGGTACTATGCCAATTCATACTTCAGCTAATTTTCGCCCGCACTGACCTGAGAGATGGAACTTCATGGGTAATTTTCATGTGGTCGTCCTTCGGTATAGCATTCCTGTAATCGAGCTCGAGAAAAAACTTCAGGTCGAAGGACGAAATGCTGTCAGCGAAAGGCCTTGAAATGGAAAAAAAAACAACTGCATGTGACGTGTAGGGCGTGGTGCCAAATCTTGACTGTGGAACGGGATGGAACGGCGATTTTCTTTTTTGACGGGCCATCGGGGGATGGTCAAGAGGGATAGGAAGGGATGTTCATTCATTGCAATGGAGTAAGGTCTACAACCCAGTTCTTGGTAAGCGCTGAAATATGACGTCTTATGTGAAAGCTCGCGATAATATCATCTACCTTTATTGGGTTACAGGGCGAGAGTGTTGATGTAGAATAGTACGACGGTGGCGAAGAAAATCAAAAAAAAAATCCACAGAGATTCAGAGTTATGAACTTTTTCAAAGGTAATGGTCTCTGAATTTGGACGAGATGTTTTGACAAGATTTTAGTCGCTGCAGCGCGTGTCGGCTACAAGCGTGCAACGGCTGATTGCACATACAGCCAAAGTGCTCTATTTCGAAATCATATGCCGTTGAACACGTCCCTCCTGGAGCTTTTGAGAGGTAACGGACGGCTGGACGAGTTTATATACCTTTCACGCAGCTTCCTATACATATAGGTAGCCTTTTTTACAGACAACGTTTGCCAACCTACTAAATTTGTTAAGAGCCTTAGTTCTATAAACAATAAATCCGCAAGATCATGTTTATCATGGTGTTCCTTCAAACAGGACTAAGGAGACCCCTCTTGTGGCGCCTCTAAACTGAGGGTCAATTCAAGGGGCGATGAAGCAAAAAGGGACTATGTTAGGTAATCTTTCGATCTCCTATCTGGTCCGAATCATAGTCTTTGAGGTCCATTTCAGTCCGTTTTACTGAAAGCCCTCTCCCCTCTCTCATCCTCAAATCGGGCATAACGACCTCGGCTTTTTTTCACAGCATACTACAATCGTTGAATACTAGTGGGAGAATAATTAGGTGTAGAAATTACCTAGAAATTAGTCAGAAAATCGATTGACCTCTGGCAAAGTAATTCATTTTGTGAAACAACTCAGATAAATGCTTTAGAAAGGGTCAGTCGAGGAAGTAGTCGTGTCCGATCCATCAATCACCTTGTCACATTTATATCCCATAGCAGAATATCGAACTGCATTTAACATGGACGAACTGAGACCTGTTCTGAAACGCCGGGTGGCTGCAATTACGTGTCCTTCGATGCAGTCCGGAAGTCGAGAGCCTTCGACCCAGTCGAATGACCACCAGCCGACGTAAATACATTCCCCTCAGTGCGCACCTTGACGAAGGTAGCCGATTAATTTCCAGCTAACATCGATATATCTTTTTTGCTCTGAGTGTCTGCTCCACTATGTTCTGTCCTTTGTCTTTCCTAATTCCCTATCGAGGTTGCACTACACCACTGGAGGGTTTGAGTTCGAATATCATCTCTCTTCAGAATGCAAGCGAGGGACTGGTTATGTTCATTTCCATGCCAGCTCTCGGGCCTGTAATCAGAAAGGCTCTCAGCACCTTAATTTGGCATTAAACCTCTTTTTACCCCCATAAAGTGGTCTAGAAGCTAGCGCAGTTGTCCAACGGCCATCGACTGCGGCCTCAATCGTCAGACTTTGCTGACCACATATTTGGGCTTCCTGCTGTGCTCTCGACTGCCAGCTATTTCCAAAAACGTATGCCTCTAGCAATGGGGCTCCCAACCAGTTCGTTCACAACACTGGGCCATGTTCTTTAAAACCGTCTAACAGGTGGCAGTATCATTTCTTCCAAAGTTTTTCTTCTTGCAACGCCTTATAGTTTTGTTATCATGTTCAGATCAGATGATAAGTTGTCAATTGTCAATTATGTTCAGGACTGAAGCAACTGAATCCCCTTCAGCGTAACGGACCCAAGGGCTCTGTTAAATGACACAGAAAGGCTCTGTCATTGTTGGAAGTATGAGGCAATTCAAAGACTCGTGTAGGGACCCATTCTTTTGTCAGCCTACTCGAATTGAGAGTATTGACTCGGCAAAGTCTCAATAGCCTGAAGCCTTTCGCTCAACTGCATGAATGTCCGGCTTCTATAGAGCTCAGAAAATTCTCATTTCCTTACATGGTTATGTGAGCGATAAGTTACGGGGCCCGAAAAAGAAGTGTCTGAGGAGAGTCGCATGAATGGGCTTTGATTAGTCGTTGAGCTCCAGATCAGTCCAAGTGCACACTTCATTAATGAGAAGGGGATGTGCTCAAAGGCAACTTGTTTAATATCTTTCTATTGTTTTATCCTCGAATATGAGGAATCTGTAGAGGGGAGCTGCTAC
>UZAF01016281.1:86352-102413 GCA_900617895.1 Haemonchus placei | reverse complement strand
CAAGTATTACAAGTGAATGGTACAAGTAACTGTAAAGCAAGCATGAGCCTAATCCCACCGCGCCCCGCCTCACTTGATAGCGGGGGGTAGGGCGCTTGCGTAATAGTACGGGGTCGTCGACGACGACAACTCCGACGCCTATTATTGGGGCACAAACTTGAAGTAAAGTAGATTAGTATTGTTAACTGATCCCACTTATCTACTCTACTTCAAGGTTGTGCCCCTATAATATTTGCTAAAGTCGTCAAAATCGCTATGAATTTCGTCGATAATTTTGGCGCAGTCCGAATCGCACGAATGTACCGGTCCCCTGAATCATTCAACAACATAGAGTTGACAGAAATGCCATTATCTCGGAACTTTGTATTGTTAGATGAATCATATTCGGAAAGTGTCTGAAAGCTTTTGAAAAAACTGGCTTGCAGAATTGTTGTCATGGAGATATTGAGTACCGAACTATGAACCTATTTTTGTATGATCTGGATATATCAGGGTGTCCAAACAATTTAGAGAAAATTAAGTCTCTTTTAATCCCAAATTATCCTACTTTATATAATTCGCTAAGTGTGTCTGTTGGTGTGTCAGTGTGTTTGTGTATGTCTGTGTGTTTGTTTGCGTGTGTGTGTCGGTGTGTGTCTGACCGGAAATTCATAACTCCTGTCCCCGTGGACCAGAGCGTTCAAATTTGGTGTGAACACCTATGGTAAGTGGCAAGACCGGACTCCGTTCACAGGGAGCGCGTGCGCTAGAAATTTTGGGCCGCAAATTCATAAGTACTGGCCCCATGAACCTAGAGCGTTCAAACTTGGCAGGAGAACGGGGGGCAGGAGGAGAACATCTTTGGTAAGTGGCAGGACCGGTCCATTCATAAGGGGCGATGCGTGCGCGATAGGAGTTTTGAGCCGCAAATTCATAACTCCTGTCTCCGTGGACCTAAAGCACTCAAACTTGGTAGGAGTACGGGGGGCAGGGTGAGAGTCTTTGCGGTGGGTGTCAGGGCCAGACCCCGCCCTCAGGGGCGGGGCTTGCAGAGAGACGTCAAAATGGACCTAGAGCGACTTTGTAGGAAAACGGGAGGCAGGATAGGTACACTGATGATAGGTTGCAGGAATAACTCCCCAGTGGGCGGGGCGTGAATAAATACTGTTCGTTCAGACCCAGACCGTTGAAACTTGAAGGCACAAGGAGTTGGCTGGGAACATTGATGGCAGCTAACAAGCCTCAGCCGCGATGAAGTCTCTGAATTCTTTTTTCTCTGAATAATCGCCTTTGGGATATTATACGATGTTCTATTCGGACACAGCGAAGATTGCTTACATAAAAAATCGCTCCAAAGTCGGAGCTAGTACTGAGGGTGCAGAGCTTTCAAAGAAAAAGGAGAATCCGAAGTGTTATTCACGCATAGCAAATTTCTCACAGGAAGGAGGAGCCTTTAGCCGGGCGGCCCGACTGTTTACAATTATGACGTTAGATCACAAGGAAAGCAGCGGCCCTTTTAGCCTTGATGTCTCTTCATCGACCCTTTATTACACTGATGCTATCCTCCGGGGCGCGACACAATCCACTCATGTTATACATACTTGAATTCCTGACGGTTGTTGATTTTTCCCTTTAATGCAGTCTAATAAGCTCCGAAAGCATGGTAGTCATGCATGTGTTGAGGTCAGGTGAATATTTGAAGAGCGCGGTAGTCCAGTTTATACCAAGCCGGCATTGGGAATGGGCATTGTCTATCACACTTGAAACTTTCTTTGTAATCGGTGTGAAGTGAGGGCTCGAGGCCCTGCCTCTCTCATTTCTTCATAGAATACTCTTGTGATCACTGCAGTAACTGTGGTGGGATCTCATAGCAAAACACCGGTTGAACAGGAAAATAGTGAGGTCATGTCCATCTTGAGGTGAGCGCTTCGCTTTGGAGCAGGTTGTGACGTTGCGCTCAAGGGGGCATTGCGCTTTCTTGTATAGGTTATCATATGACACTCGCTTTTCATCCTCCCAGGCAGGACTCTCACTCGACGTGGGAGCTCCGCCTCGGAAGTGGCTTTTACCTAGAACGTAGTGGTCGTTGGAATGGGGAGTTGAAATCGTCTTTCCCATTTTCTAAAACTTCGAGGAGGCTGATGGAAGGCTAGAACAGTGTCGATATTTGTGGAAAATGGACGTTCGCCTTGAGCCGATTTTTCGAAGCTGATCTCTTCCCAGAAAGCGATAGCGAAACGATCAATTTTAACGTAGTGAAGCAGGAGGCGCCGATAATCTTGTAGATCGCATAGCTCCGTCGATGATTACTTACTTCCATTGACGATATTAAGTACCGATCGGATGTAGTATCAATCTAACAACAATGACCTTTCCCTTCTACCAAATCTTTAGAGGCACCCTTCACGATAATTTTGAATAGTCCAGATTATGACGAAAAGTGGAAGATAAGATGGAAAATAGTGCGATGAAGGCGAAGAAACTGCGTGAACCGGTTTTTCCAAAGTGAAAAAAGGCTTTGAAAAATCGTCAAAAAGGGGCCTGGACGAGAATGAAACCAGAAAATGAAGAAAAATGGGGCGTTTGGACGAGCTATACAACGTGTGTCATTGTGTGCGTCCTGGTGCGAGCAGCTGACTACGGTAAGCAAAATTTTATTCACTCGTAAGCATAACTTAACAAAAACCTGGCAACAGAAAGATAGCCCACCTTTTCCGTCCTCTTGAGGTAGAAAATTAGAATAAGGATCGCAGCAGCAAAAAGAATAATTGAGAATAATAGACTGGGAGGAAAGCAACTGCTCATCACTCGGCGTCCAGCTGATTGTGTGTGGGTCCTAGAACAAACAATCAATCTGTACACACTAGTCTGACGTGACATCGATCGAAGGGCGGGTAGTCGGGGCGATCCGGTAACGGAGCTTCCACTAGCTATGCGCTAACTTTTGAATTTTGGGACTCGACAGCTTCCTTCCTGTTAGCCTTGAGAGCAGAGGGGAACTCCTTGGGGAGAACTCGGAAACCATTTTTATTGTGAACTGTGCCTTTAACACTGTTTCTGTTTACTGTTAATACCTTTTACTGTTAGTGTTTTCGTAGGTAATATACACTCGCAACTAAGAAGCACAATTTTCGGACAATTTAGTAGCTCATTGTGCGACAGTCCTTCCTCAGCTCGCGATACTTTTAACTGACTAGCGAACGGTTGAGGATGTGATCCATTACCTTGTCAAGTTGTCTGCTGCTTATCAACCAACGGTCTGCACCTCAGAATTCACTGTGGTTTTGACCCTTTGTTTTCTCAGGCAGTAGCTTCTTGAATTTGCTAGGAGGCCCGCGCACATCGCTCACATTTAACATGTTGACGACGAGGCAGTTTTTTCGGGACTGTCGCGTGGGACGAGATAGTTTCTATCTTGCAAATTTGTTATTCTCGCAAAAACAAATGGTACATCTCGATCCTGCAGCTCAAAAGACAAACTCAGACTGTGAAGAAACATGCCGAGATTTATAGACAGTCGCACTTGGACAGTACGTGAGAATGTTTCGCAGACCATCCAGCAATATTCGAATTTTGCCCACCATTTGTGGCTGCTCTAGATAATATAAAATTCGGCAGTGATGAGTTTGAATTCAAGGTATATGAACAGGATCTCGGAGAGTATCATTATCCTTGCAAGTGTCTTTGTCGTCATGAGTTTCCCAGATATCGGAGTCGAAGAGTTCATCGAAAGTTTTGACGACCCCCACCAGCTTCATCATCCCTGCTCAACAGCGATGATAAAGCTCCTGGTGGTTTGGATGGCGAGGATGCGGCTCCTGCGGTTGTTCCTGAAACTGATGATTGCGACACTGAAATCTCGGATGATGACTAATACAAAGAAGCAGAGAACATGGGTGAACGTCAAATGGTACATCCGGTATTTCTTTTTTCAACTCGATAAGCGGTTTGAGGACACGCAAGCGGAAGCTGATGCCTGTTCCAAATCCGAAGGCTAGTGGCAGAAGGTTTTGCTTCAACTGCTTCCGATCGATCTCTGCGACTTCAGGCAGGTCGACCGCGAAGAGCCTAGCCAAGAGGACAAAAGCAAAATGCGATGAATTTCATCATTTATACTGTTTGCAAACAATTCATGGTCGATAGTTGTTAATGAAAACGAAGTATTAGCCTTGAAAATCATTTAATAGCTGGCCGGTGCTATTTGAGACTTTGAAAGCCTAAATTTGCAATTATCACAAAAAGGATCGGGCACACACTTTTTGGTTAAAATAACGTAGTGTCGCGCACCATTGTGCGACATTGTCGTCAATGTTCTAAAGACAATGTTAGACTGGACAGCATGTGCGTGCCGGTTTGCTATTATTATTGTGGCTATTATCAGTGACTAGAAACGCGTGGTGATGAGAGAAGGGATGGACGAGGCTTACTGTCNAAGCTATGCACGGTAACCCACGCATCCTATTTGTTAATCAATTGATCTTGATATGCAGTGGTGCGATTATGTAGTCAAAAGCAACTCTCGACATAGAGGCCACTTTGATGATTGGCTCACAGAACTTTACTCCGTAGCAAAGTATAAAAGCTCATTCTGTGGCTACTTACAATTGGGTGTGCTCACCAACTTTATGAGCAAGGTCGCCTAAAAAAGAGGCCTAATGACTCTTTGTATCTCGAGGAGAAGCAGACTGCAAGAGTAGGTGAATGTTATCAATGGAACTTTTTCTCTAAGGATATATCACTGGTAGAGGCTACCAGATTATTAGCGGTTAGATAAGTTCTGTAGCGAATAAAATGAAAGCGAAAAGGAATCGTGATCCTCCATTCTGTCACAAACCTTGCTAGGTAGCGGTCATAATATAACAGTAATGAATGAAGTGAACTTTCATCTCTTCATAATAAAGAAGCTTCAATCGGGCCCTATCACTACAATTACACTTACACTTACACTTTATTACGGAATCATTTCATATTCGAATGCCGTATCATGGCCTGATTGAACTGGTCCTTCGTCATATTTCACCATTTTTTTCCGATCTTCGACAATTCATCGCGCTATTGAATACCACGGTGTCCTCGTCTTCTTCGGACCACGTAGTCATATGGAATCCTCGTCGTATTCACGCGAGCCCATACACTCGTCCATTTCACGTATCTTTCTGACCTACATAAGTTTTTCTCCTTGAAGCCTCGTTCGTCCATTTATTGACTTTCGTGAGCGCTTTCATCCTTTCACAGCTCCATCGGTCCAGCATTCGTAGCCCACGCATTCTCCTTTCCATCTACCTTTGTTCTACGCACAAATTTCTAATATCCGATTTTCTCAACGACCACGTTTCCGCTCCTTAGAGTACGGCCGAGGTTATGCATGGATCGAATGCTCGCTTTTTTAATGGGAGGGGGACGGTTCTGTTGTAAAGAGTATATTGAAGTCTTTTTAAAACATTCCAACCGCATCGAATTCTATGTGCCATTTCATCTGAAAAGCTTAGTGGGAACGAGAGGAAGCCAGCAATGTAATGTCGTCTGCGTATTCAAGACTGGAAAGCAATCTTCCTCTAATACTTAGTCCGCATTCTCCCCCACCTAATGGAATCAAGTACCATTTGTAAGGCGTTGAAGAGTTTCGGGCTCAGTGTGTCTCCTTGTTTGATGCCTTTTTGCATGGTGACTGTAACTGGTCGATAGTTAGCAAGAGAGGATGTGGAAGAAGATTCGTAAAGTCTTCGTAGCATATCTATTAGTTCTGCATGGACATCTCTTTTTGCAAGTGCTCTCCACACTGCTGACTATTCAAGACTGTCAAACCTTTGTTGTAATTGACGAGGGCAACGTAGACAGGGAGATTGTATTCGGCACTCTTTTCGGCAATTTGTTTGAGGACATGAATGTGATTCAGGGTGGAGTAGTTTCATCGGAATCGGACTTGATTTGGTCTCTCTAACTCTCCTAATTTTTGTCTATGCGATTCAAGATGGCTCCCATAACTGCTTTGAGTACTCCCGATAACAGCGAAATTGGTCGAAAGTTGTTTACGTTATTAGGATCTCCCTTTTTGAACAACAATTTCACGTGAGCAGTCGTTAATTCTTCTGGGATAGGGTCGCCTCGTTTAACACCGTTCAGAAGTGGTGTGAGCACAGAGGCAGTTGTGGATTTTGCGAGAGCTAACTCACTGCTGAAATGCGACCTGGGCCGGGAGATCTTCCAAAGCGGAGTTGAGAAAGAGCATGTTTCGATTCATCAATGCAGAAGGGAGGGCAGGGTTCCAAGGAAGAGGGAATGCTCAGAAGAAAGTTAATGGTTGATCTGTGAAGTTCGTTGTAATATGAAACTACTGCAATTTCTGTTGCCCGGTGTGAGAACTCTTCGGTTGTTGAGTTTTATATCAGCATTTTAAGGACTTATTTCCTCTGCGCTTCTATCATAGTTCTGCCTCCTTCAGTCGCTCTCTGTAAAATCAGGGTTTTCCGCCGAGGAATATCCTCACAAAGGGCGATTCTAGCTGCTTTGCAAATGGTGGTGTGAGCGATGCGACCAACCGAAGATGAGTTATTTCGGAGAGTAATTCGCGCGTAAGGAGGGTTTGGGTTCTTAGGCTAATTTTTGGGGGATCTGTTCGGGTGAACCAGCATCCATCTGCAGCGTTTTACACAAACAATGTATACTTTCTTAGGCTCCCTGTGCATTTTGAGGAAAAGGCTGATTAAGGAAAAGACTGAATCGAACATTGTACAACTTGGGGCCTCTCCAAGTCCATTATCGTCCTTTCCTTTTACGAACGAACGTGTTCCACGCACGTAATCCTAATTTGGTTAACATTTCTGCGTTTATGCGTCCGCGATCATTCAGCGCGTCAGGTGTGTACTTGCCGATGATTTGTTCGTTTCCCACTTCCCCAATTTTTGCATTCATGTCTTCCAACGGAGAAAAGAGGAGTACATCCTTTGGTAATTCGCCTACAGGTGTGCTCTACTTCCTTCAGAAAATTTTCATACTCATCGTTTTTATCCTTCGACGATGCCGGCGCATAACAGACAATTACAAATATTATACTTTTGCGACGGATGATAAAGGGTTCCAAGCCTGTCGCTTTTGGGCGTAAACATCACTGCGCGGGCCAGCGGTTGTCTTACAGCCGCTGTCCCATAGAGTGAGGCTTACGCACATAAGCGACACGCTATACCACGATGGGCTGTTTCGGCACCGGAGTGGAATAGAATCATACCTGACGGTAATTCATAGCTTCCGCTGCGTGTTATCCTGGCTTGATCTTCGTCATTGCGTTGTCGAGTTCGATTTGGCATGCTGCTGTTGGAATACATCGGATGTAGAGAGGTCCAATACGGGTGGCCATGAGAACCCGTATATTACGAATTATTCACTGCAATTTGTACCCCTATTATTACCCCATTTTACCACCCCGTCCTATAGAATGAAACGTACTGAAGAACCAAAACTACACTCCTCCTGTACTCTTACCAATTTTAAACGCTATAGGTTCACGGGGACAGGAGTTATGATTTTCCCGCTACAACATTTGATTCGCGCAAACTCCGCTCCCTGTGGGCGGAGTTCGGTTCTGTCACCCATCATAGGTGTTCCCATCCTGCCGCCTGAGCTCTTACCATTTGAATGTTCTAGGTCCACGGTCGCCTGTCTGTCCGTCTATCTGTCTGTTTGCACGGTATGAATTTCAGTGCAAACAGACAGACAGACGCGAGCGTTTTATAAGGAGGATTGTAAAGATTATTCATCGTTATTATTGATTATTTATTATTACATTTCGGAGATACTACTTCATCACGAACGGTCTGACGTATACTAGAATAATGTTACACTAAAATAACTTTCCGATGGAACATGCTATCTTACTATACCAGTTGGGCCGCCCGGTTTACGCCGGGCCCTCATTCCTTACACTTATTAATCAGTTAGAAATGCTCCCCCCCCCCCCCCCCNTAGAGGATTGTAGGATAGAGCTGGCTTTTCCATATCACTCCCTTATCGTAATCATAAACTTTTGCGGACGGACACACCGACATACCGAAATACTGACAAACACCCAAACCGACAAACCGACACACCAAGTTTCTGCTTTATAAATGAGAGATATAACGCGCTAATGTCTGTGTTTGTGTGTGTGATGTGGATATGTGTTTATATGGAAGTGTCTTCGGAAATTCATTACCCCTGTTTCCATGAACATAGAGCGTTCAAACTTGGTAGGAGTACAGGCTTCAGAATGGAAACACTTATGGTAGTGGCAGAACTGAACTCGGCCCACAGGGGGCGGGGATCGGGTCATATTGTCAATCTGACCGTTTACGGAAGACACGCGACTTGGTGAGAAATTCATGGTGTCAACGAACAAAAAAAACAATAACGAAAAAGATCTGAAATATGTAGATAAAAATGCTTGGAACGTTGGCGATGGGGCGAAGCGGCTTCTCGTTGGGAGAGCGAGTGTCGTCGGCGGCCGGTAGGCGTCCCCGAATAAAAGTTTACAATTGCATTGTTCATGTTCTCGTAGGAAGGTTTTTGATGCATGTATGGTGTTCAAGTTGCTGACCGGTATTGCTAGGATCGACGCATCCAAATTTTATGCAAAGTTGGAATCTAGAAAAGAGGTGAACTTGAGAAAATTTCATATGCACCAAAACCCAACATTAGGGGGTACAGCTTTATTTGCCGTGTCGGTACTACTTTTATATCTCGAATCAAATGAGGCGCTCACCACCTCCGCGTTTGCCCTTTTTGAGTGTCTAGCCGAAAAAAGCTCTTGCCTCATATCTTCCCTTCCTATCGCCTATGTTTCTACAAAATGTGAACGCTCTAGGTGCAGGAGATTCCAGGGGAACAAAAGCTATGAATTTCCGGTTAGACACACACATAGCGGTTATGTATCCGATATGATGCTCGTGTATGAAAATATTCTACTGACTTTTTCATGGTATTTCAATTGAGCTGAAGCAGTTAATAAAAAAGAATATTTCAGAAATTTCTATTGTAGCTTGCGCTATCATATAGAATATTTCATTTAATATTTCTTCCCAAAATCAGAATGGAGTTTGGGTGGTGATCCATCTGCCTAAGATTTCTCTTTCCAAACTCCCATGATATGACAGGCAGAACAATAAACGATAAAGTTTTTCTATTAGAGTGAACTTTTTTCTACAAGTGTATCCAAACGCGGATACAATCTTACGACAATTTTACCATGATACTTGAAATAGATAAGCTTTTAGAAAATCTTCTTCTCGATCTAGTTAAGGGTTTCAAATGTTTGAACGTTGTTCCCAACAAATACGGCAAGACACTGCCACTGATTGAAGTCTAAACATAATTTCAGCTATTGTATTTAGAAGAGGTAGTTTCAAATAACAGTAAGAAGACGCCCTATAAATCTTCTCGTTCCTTCCGTTCCTCTGGAGGCCGCAATTCTGGATACACATTGTCCAAATACCAATCCATGTCTTTACAGTTTAGTCGTTTCTTCAGCTCCAGACCAGGACTTATGTCTCCATAATCCATTTTTGCTGCCGACGGAAGAGCACGCATGAAGTATTTCTTGACAAAATGTATTTGGGTAGATAAACATCCATATATTTCAATGTTTCCACTCACCTCATATCTTCCCAACCATGTCTTCGCAACGCGAAGGGAGTTGTAGAGGTTCGTATCTTTGTTGTCTTTGCCTTTGTAGGGGCGCATCATTCGGAAAACATGTCCTATATGGCTGCATGGTGCGACTACCACTCGGCCACCGCACATCCATGTCTGAATAATAAATTATGCGCCCTGCTACACTTACTAAAACAGGATAGATTACCCTCAAAGCGAGATCGACATTCTCACCGCCCCATACTTCCATTCCCATGTCATATTCTCCCAACCAACGGAAAAATTCGCGACGAATAGCTAGGAGTCCTCCAGACATTGATGGCGATCTTAACGTGGACGAGTTGACGTTGGCAAACTTCAATCAAGTAGATGAGCAGACTCACTCAATCGGTTTCACGTTGTTCTCTTCGACGTCGAAATACTCCCACGGCATGTAAACCCACTTGAAGGTTAGTGACCAATCGAAACCACTTTTGGAGATCATCGCTTTTGAGTACTCGAATGTCACCGGATGAATGAGGTCAACGATAGGCAACACTACGCTGAACCATAGTGCTGTAGCTTTCAAAAGTGAAGGGTACCACAACAACAATTTTTGGGAGAATAGTTGTCGTTTCTCTTCTGAGGTGCGCCCAATTTTCTGACTTTGGCTTTGATTCGCGCTCAGTTTTTTGCCTCGACTCTTAACCTACAGCAACAAGGAGGACAACAGTTGATACATCAAGAGGTATCGCTGAGCGCTTGTCGCTCTGGAGTTAGTGGAGCGAACGGGACTGAATCGTTACACATCTGTCACGTCGTAACGCCACTTGCATCGTTTCTCACTATCAGAGCTCACACAGTGGAAATACCCATTATTGATTGCATCAACGTTAACAAACCATGCAGGGGGATTTTTCCCTTGCAGCGCTGAAGGTAAGCTCCACCCTTACCTACCGTTCATGTCAGATAATTCAGAGCGGTACAACAAGAGAAGAGTCTGTCTGGGAAGGGCGAGTCGGAACAGTGGAGCCTTATTGACCAACACACCAATGGACAGCACTAAACACCGAGTTTTCGGAAATCGCCTCTGTTACGTTCGTTATGGAGAGCTGCGTATGGAGAAGTTGAAAATGTGCTCTTAGTGTTGTGGCTTATCAGCTTTAGTAATTGAATTTCATGCTTGCTACACTGGAAAAGCTGGGAGGCAGATATGCCTTCGTGTCGTGTAAAGGAACTTTCAACGAGTAAACGGAGGTGTCAACGAACTTAATCTCACCGCTTGGCAAGCACAGATGAAAAATTTATGCTGGCTGTAACTTTGACTCTGCTCCACTATCCACCAAGTTGAGCGAGAGCACTCAATGTTGATGGAATTGATATGAGAAGCCCATTACTGGAATTTCGATTATGTATGAAGTTAATCGGACCGAGCTGCAACCAGATAAAAGTTGCTCCTCGATGAGCATTATTGGTACCCTCCAAAAAATTTTCTGAAGGCTTCCGGGCCACCGAGGACGGCGAATTCGTCGAAACATCAAGCGAAATGAGTGTTACACTAGATGTCGTAGAATGGCTTCGATTGCGAAACAACGTACTCTTTACTCTTATAAGTTGATGATGTAACAGTTTCCTTTGTCCGCAGCATAATCAACCTTCTCTCACATGCTCTTAGCTGCCTGCTATGGTCAATTCTACCGTGTGTTCAATAGGGATCTGCGAAGTTTATAAATTACCGCTTCAAAGTCAAGGTAGTAAAGACAGTTATAAGATACGCTCGAAGCGATTTCTCGAACATAAAGACACAGCTGCAACTTCTTGGAAAGTCTTAGGACGATGTGTAGAACGATCCTAACGGAGGTTTCAACACGTCTTCAAGCCTGCCCGTGTGGTGTGTATATTGCCATGATAAACCATACTTGCACGAATAGCAGCTAATTTGAATGCAATGATAGCTTCCTGAAGATGACGGGTTCCCTGAAGGTAGCCTTGAAAGTTCCATAGTCCTTTTGGCGGTTATGCAGTCACTTCCTGCTGATCCAGTCTCGTTTAGTCGTCACCATGATCAATACGCCAAGATGATAATCTCTAGTCAAGCCGGAACCGAGAAAAATTGGAAATGCCTATATGTAGTATGATAGTCATACCAGTAGTTACTTAGCTAACCACAACATGGTACTGCATCGTTACTTTCCGAACGCTCCATAATACCTGAGTAGCGTTTCACTGTGAATAAATGCCTTCAGATCCAAATGCCTTTTGCCTTTTGGAAGGATTATTGAGAATGTTGGTATGACAACTTCAAGAGCGAAGCGAGAAGTTGATTGCCGAGGATTGAATCGACTGCTGATCTCCAACTCAACACCTTGCCAGGCATGATTCGAACAAAACTGTTATTTTCGGTTGGTTTGTTCGGTTGCAGTTCTCCACCTCAACGAACGGTAGAGTATAACGTCGTAACACTGTTCTGGACAAAGCCTGCAGTTTTACGAACTCTGTGTCGGATGCAAAAGCTTGTGTTGGAATCCCGAGTTAACCGCTTTCGTCCATGCTGAAGGAGTGGGGAGTTTACGAGCACAGTTCAATCATAAAATGAACTAGTGGGTCAGAAAAGTTCTCACTCCCAATAATCGGTGGAGGCTGCTAGATTGCGTCTTTTGTGACCTCATTCCCGATGACGTCGATCGCAAGGGGCATACCTTTTTGGGTTTTCCGCTATAGGAGCTAACAACGGTTCCAACCAACGCTCTGTTACTTCACAATGGCTATCCAAAAAGATGAGCACTTCACCTGTGGCAAAACGAGATGCAAGAGCCTAAAGACAATAAATTGTAAATCACTACTAGAACTCTAAGAAAAGCCAAAGCGGTCTCACCTTAGCTCTAATAAGACCTTGCCGCTCTTCGCTTCTTTCTACTCTGATTTTATCTTTCCAACCACCTTGGAGGGCGAACTCTTTGAGGTGATCGGAGAGTTTGTGATCTTCTTCACTGGCATCCTCGTAAAGAATAACCTCATGTAGTAGATGAGCAGGCGTTCGTTCGAAAATCCCTTGAAATTACTTTTCTATTCGAGCAAAAAATGGTCAACATGATTTGTGAACCGACTGAAATGATCATTTCGAAACTTCGAGAACTCTGCACCTGTGAGCATTCGCAGAAGCACCGACAAAGCTTCGTTGTGATGAATGATAACAACAGATGTGGAGAATTCTCCTTTGAACGTAGTATTATGGCATCTAATAGAGATAAATTCATGACTACTTATGTTCAAGATTTTTCAAAGAACTTACAATTCATGACATTGATGGTCAAGTTCCCTCCTCATACCAAGTCGATCGCTTGCCATCAGATCAAAAGCGAAACTTCGGAACCCGAAATGATAATAATTCTTCTCCTGAATGTCAAAACTTCATTTCGGTGGTGAGACTAGGGGGCGGAAGATTCGCCCAAGTGAGGCCGCTAACTGCGCGGGATATTCGAGGCGATTTAACCGACTCTGGCGCTTATCATTGGTGCACAAGCTTGAAGTAGTTTAGTGGGATCAGCTGATCAGTAATTTACTCTTTTTCAAACCTTTTCAAACACTTTTCAAACCGAATGCTGAAGCCGTCGAGAAGAGCGAGATCGCCTCTCGTAGCCGTTTTCTGTCTTTCATGATGGTTCGAACTAAAATCTCTACCATCAAAGCGATATCGCAAGTTTTAGACAAGAAAAGCACGAAATTCAATCCAAACCTCTTTAACAAAGGTTTTTCTGAAAGGATGCAGCTGAGGGTCAAAGATTTTTCTATAAGTACGGTTTGAAAACTACGGCGCACTTGCTCACGAAAGGGAAAGGATCAAAAGTGGTGCTGAAGGAAGTTCGCGATTTTATCCCAGCTTCCGATCCTCCTACAAATTTCCCGACCACAATGTTATGGACCGCTGGATATAGTCCATATTGGGGAGAAAAGCCTGCGTTTCCAAACGCATCACTCTTGCTGCTCCTGGGAAATCATCGATAGAAGCCGGGGCTGGAGTTTCTCAAGAAACTGTGCGTGCCACCGTCAATGAGTAGCCGAAGCGTCTTCTAACTATATTTAGTACAGAAGACGGTTATATAAGATCACTGTGTGTTCGTTTTCTAGTTGTGATGCAAAGTACAACTCACATGAATTCACCATGCATCAATAAGAACTACGGTTTCTGTAGCTCAGTTCCTTTGTTACCATATTTATGGCGCACCCTGTATATACCCGTAAGACTGCAATGGATGATTTTTCTTATGTTCGATCGTGTGCGCAATCGTTGCAGACTGATTCAGTGTGGCGCTGATTCTTGAGTGGTGTGGCCTAGTTGGTTATAAGTAGATATAAGTGGATACTTTGAAATTTTGCTTCCCCTGAGCTTCATCTCCATTTTGTGGTCGTTCAACGTATGTGTTTTCCGAGGCTCGGGACTTTTAATTTTTATAGGTGACTTTCGGCATTAAATACCTTTTCAGGTCTGAAGTTTATAATATTTAGTTTAACGCAGTCTGCCAGAGATCATGAAAGAAGGGAACACTTTAAAATACACCGGATCGAAGTAGAAATATTAGGTAGATTGAGGAATGGACCTGTCGGCGGTGAACTCGATAGGAGAATGGGCACCGCTCTGTTTGTCTAGCGGTGAATATTCTCGTTCATTCAGGTTAAGAAAGTCACGCATCTCCTATTTGGTGTCGCGCGGTAGACTCGTCTGCTTATCGTAGTACCGCTAATGGGTCCCTATCACTGCACTTTCCACTCACGTTTGTCTACTCTACCATCCTGACTTATGGAACGAAACATACTGAAGAGTCAAAGCTGCATCGCAAATACCGAGGGTATTAGGATCGGTGTTCGCTCTTGCTCTCTCAGGCCCCTTATCTTCTCTTATCAGTTGTCATCGTTTCCTGTCACCGATTGCCTAGGATCCCGTCATATCCTACATCACTTAGCAAAATGCCGACTTTCAACTGTTAATACAAAAAGGTGTAATCCTACAAACTTCGAACTCTTGGAGTCCACGAGAACAGGAATTATGAATTTGCGCTCAACGATTTATTTCCAAACCCCACCTTTGTGGGCGGAGTCGTATCCTGTTACCTGCCATGAGTGTTACCATCCTACCACCTATACTCGTACCAAATTTACACGCCCTAACTTTACGTAAGCAGGGGTTATGAATCTGCGGTCCGAAGTTTTATCGCGCACGCCTCGCCTCCTGTAGGCGACGTCCGGTCTTGCTACCAAACATATGTTGTGTTCCCATCCTTCCTCCTGCACCGCTACTAAGTTCCAACGCTCTAGGTCTTGTCGTACAGGAGTTATGATTTTACGGTCAAAAGTTTCTACCGCGCACGCTTTGCCTGCTGTAGGCGGAGTCTGGTCCTGTCACCTGCCATGAGTGCTCCCATCCTGTGCCTGTACTCCTGCCAAAATTGAACGTTCTAGGTCTACGGGAGCAGGAGTTATGAATTTCCGGTCAAACACATACACCGACACACACACAAACTAACAAACACACCGACAAACCAACAGACGCACTTCAAGTATTATACCAGTCGGGCCGCCCGGCTAACGCCGGGCTTCCCTCCTTCTTATGGATTCGCCCGGCGTAGCCGGGCGCTCCTTCCTCCTGTGAGAAATTTGCTATGCGTAAGTTACACTTCGGATTCTCCTTTTGCTTTGGAAGCTCTACACCCTCGGTATTAGCTCCGACGTGGGAGCGATTTTTTCTGTAAGCCAACCTCGCTGTGTCCGAAAGAACATCGTTTAATATCACGAAGGCGATTCAGAGAAAAAAGTATTCAGAGACTTCATCGCGGCTGAGGCTACTATGTTAGCTACCATCAATGTTCCTCAAAGTCATCATCAAGGGCTCTCCTTCTTTTTGGGACAAAGGGACTTTGCCCGAAGAATATCGAATTACTGAAATTCACCCTTTTTAATATGTTATTTCGTTGTTTCGCTGAGCGAGAGTATAGACTATCAAATACCTTCAAAGATGTACCTCCTTTCCTCTACAGATACATCATTAAATGTGAATCCAACATTATTACCGGTCGGATAAATTTTGCTAAGAATGATATCAGAGCAAAGAGAAACCGTGAACGTTTACTTAATCGCAAACTCTGCTGGGTAGCGGTCGTAATCTAATAGCAAGAAGTGAACCAAATTCATCTCCTTATAATCACACAACTTAACCTTCTTGTCGGATGAAACATATCAAAAAGTCAAAGCTAGATCGTAAATAACAAAGGCGCTAGTAGGTAATTGGTGTGTGGATCTTCTTTTCTAAGGCCTCTTCTATTGCCAGTGTTCCCATCCGACCCGCTCCTATTGATTGCTCTCCAAGTCCACGGGATCAGGAGTTATGGACTCCTACTCATTTATTTCGTGCAATCCTGTTCCTTGGGGGCGTAGTCCGGCCCTACTACTCACCATAAGTGTTCCCATACCGCCTCCTACCAAGTTCG
>UZAF01016281.1:66435-85720 GCA_900617895.1 Haemonchus placei | reverse complement strand
ACTCCTACCAAATTTCAGCTTTCTAGGTCCACGGGAACAGGAGTTATGAATTTCCGTTCAAACACACACACCGACACACACACACAAGCACACAAACACACCGACACACCAACAGACACACTTAGCGAATTATATAAAGTAGGATATATAGTAGGATAAGATAGCTTATCAGCGCTCTCATGTACAACGTGTTGAGCCGGTCGGCCAATATTAGCACTAAACCTTTAAGCTGTAAGCTTCAAATGATATAACTTGTCTTGGCTTGATGTTTTGTTAACTGCTGTTTTTTCGCCGCAGTAAGCGATGCGAAAGTCTCACAAGATTGGCGATTCATGGACAGAACTGCAGTCTCGGACGGGACTCGAACCCATACTTGTGCATTCAGGGCACAGTGCTCTATCCCTTACAGTTCCGAGACCCCGCTCCCTCGCCTTCCTAATGGCTTATCACTGGGCAGTGATATGACTTCCGCAGTGTAAGCACTGTACATAAACCCTATTCTTTGTCAGTCTTCTGTCACCAACTCGTCTTAGTCGGTTCCATTCATTGGTTTTCCTGCCTCTTTCTTCTACCGACCACCACAGATGTAACAATGATGAAGCAACTCTATTGATAGTACAAGGTTATGTTGGTTAGGTACATAGACAGCCCCCAGTTGTCATAATAGAGAAAAACTATCTCATGCGCTAGAAACTCAATCACATCTATTGAAAATCATCCCGTTCTATATAGGAAGTGGGTTTTATAGAAACTGTTGACTTACTTCTTCACTAAGTTCGTCTTGAGATGTTGTGTGGTTGCAGTCTTTCTTGATGTATTTCATCCACGAAGTCAAACTGAAATTTATTGAATGCAGTTGCAAAGGGAATTACAAATTCAATCTAATTTCCAAAATGAGATTTCACTAGTGTATACAACCTCTCAGTTGGTTATGCGAATGGTCAATTAGCTTTTGGTTATCGTTGATCCTGTCTGTTTCTTATTCTAGACTGACGGGTGGTTGGACCGAATAAGCCTGACATTGTAGTCTCTAACTTCTCCCCTAATTGTAAACACTATTTAAAGGCTAACCAGACTGAGAAAGTAAATAGGAGCGCTGGAACAATCACGCTCCACCCATCGATGCTTTGTACGCTTAGTGGGAAATATATTCCACAAGAAGTGCTTAAAGGTCTTGAGGACCCCAAGTACACGCTTGGCGCATTCATTGTTTTGAAGCGCTGGTTACTATTAAGGTGTCCGGAGAGTTGAGAAAGCAGAATACAGCAGCAAACATTGAAAGCATGTTGCTCGCAAATGCTCTGAAGAAGAACTATAGATTCGATAGCAGGAAAGTGGGCACTGTTGGTAGATCAATACAGTTGAGCGGTAATTGGCGTCGTCGTTCGAAGTGAGTAATCGCAGGCCGAAAGATGTACCGTCGATAGTGTACCATCGACTACCGGGCCTTTTGCTGTACCGCTGTGAAACTGATCGCGTCAACAGTCAGGCTTGGAATAAGCAGTATCGGTATTTGACGGCAGTCACCGTTCGCTTTGACGAACTTCGTCGAACCAAATCTCNGAGATTTGGTTCGACGAAGTTCGTCAAAGCGAACGGTGACTGCCGTCAAATACCGATACTGCTCTGGCCTCCCGTCAAGACAATCTTCCTCAAAGTCTCAGGAAATGGGAAGGACGATCCCTACTACCTATCCATCGCTCACGACGTCCTGCGCAAATGTCACTTCCCATGCATTGCAAATATCGCACATCCTTGACTGAGCAGGAGCGTCGAGTACGAGTCAGTTTTTGTCAGAAGCTTCTCGACTGTAAGCGAACGACGACATCAACCGACTTCGTTATTGCTCAGTATAAAAGTAGATGTTATATGAAAATCCACACAGGAAATCACAATGTCTACCAGCGTAAGGCCACAGCTCGCTATGAAGCGTGGCGCTCGCGCCAAAATGAACATGAGCTTATTCTCCCTCTGCTTCACCGGGTGTTTTACTATGAGTTCCTACCAAAACGATGTGCAGTAAACGAAGCAGTATCCGCTTAACAACTGTGAATGATAATGTTTCGAGCTTCTATTTCACACCGATTACAAGGAAATTTTTGGTTGTGTTGGATATCACTCGACCACCCCACACGAGGACGTCGATGGATGAGCTGGAAACACTTGGTACCAGCTGACCTCCCCCATCTCCACATATTCACCTTACCTCAGCCCATGTGTCTGTTATAATTTCAGAAGCCCATAGGCCTGCTCTACAAGAGAAAATTTCAGAACTCTCCGAACACCCTAATACTAGGTGAAGCGTTGAACACCACGTCCACAAGTCATTTAATAAGAAGCCAGGTGTACGTCTGAAGGGACGATAAGGATGGTTTCTCGATTTCTCTCTGAGATTGACTTTGACTCCCAAGTATAGCACAAAGGAAGTTCTCGGATAAGACGGTCTGGTGAGATAATAAGGGCTCCCAAATCCGGCTCGATCGGCGGTGTGTGGTATCTTCTCCCCAAAAATCTTGCCACGTTCCCCGCAGCCGCCGCGTATCGCAGAAATGCGATGGATGACTGGAGCGCACAACCTGTGAGTTAGGGCCCTTCGTTCATTTTCCTTTCTTGACCACTTCATTCATAGTGCCCTATCAACTGACGGAGAGACGCGCTTGATATGGTAATTGCGGTTCAGAGCCGTGAGATAACCAAAAAAAACTCCCGTATTGGCAAAGCAAACGTGGAAACTTCGGGCTGCGCCACCCTAACCGACGTACATACCCAAAGCGGACAATTTCTCACGGCGTAGTAAAAGCTGAAGTGTTTGCACCATTCGCACCGGGAGCACACATTTTGCGCAGACAGCTCCCTATATTCAGATGTTTGTAATGGCACACACATTTAAACAGTTCGTCAATGTACCCCTAATTTCAGTACTTCTTTGAAAGCCTTATATTCCTCCGAATTATTGCGTCTTCTTCGCGCTGTTTGCACTACTCTAGACTGTCACTTCTACTATTCGTCTAGAACTAGATACCCCGAGGCTATCCTGTACCTCTAGAAGTTACCGCTATTTCAGTTGAGATTCGAGAGACGGAAGGTCTTGAGAAAGTCTTAGTCAAGTGGCACACTAGTTGTAATGGCTTGATGCCGATGAAGAATCACTGCCTCCTAGAACTGGATCAAATAGATCGCCTAGTTCGATGAGGTGGTATGGCGCCATGTACAACTACCCGGCTATCGATCTCTAATCATTGCATTGGGATGATCAACACACTGGAAACTCACTTTTTATACGGATTGATGTGCTCGCATCGTGGTAGCACCGTTGTCGAATTTTCATTCATTGAAATATCACTTGCTTTGTTTCTTGATATAGTTTCTTCGCTTTCCTCATCGCCCAGCACAATAATAGCAGAAGTCAGCAAAATGTACAAAAGCCGTATCAAGACTCGCATCCACCTAAGTGGCTTCATCATTTGATAGATTTTCAGAAGAAGTCTTCAAATGCATATTGAAAAGCTCGCCAAGTCAAACTAAAGGCAGTTGATAACAGCCACCTTGAAAACGTTTCTCTCGTTTTCCTGCCAATTTAACCTGAACTTTATTCAGCATCGTCGTTTTACCAGTTAGAGCTCAATAAACGTTTAGTTATATTAGCGTAAGGAGACAGAATCCTCACGCTAGGCATGGATTCCTGCAGTCTATTCTACAATTATTGATTGATTTCTGCATAAACTCAGAAATTATTTTTTTCATTTGAAAGTTTCTGCTTGACTCAGCGAGAGCACGAAGACGAGAAGAAATTGAATGAATGAATAAAGTCCAAAATGGTTGGATGCGCTAGGCATACGGATTGGGGGCAGGGCAGCACACAAATGAAGAAGTGCTTGGAGACTATGGAAGGAAGAGTAGTCAAGCTTGCAGGTTGAGAAGGGCACGCGGGTAGGTGAACGGAGCTCACAAAAACTTTATCTCTCTACTAAAAAGTGTAGAATCGGAAAATTAGAGGCTACGGAAAGAATGATGTCAATCTCAAAGCAGGCGGGCTGTACTCCGAAATTGGCAGGTAGCTGAAACATTCAACAAAACTCGGTTCAAAAAATTCAGAAATCGAGAAAACTGCTTAAAGTCAGCGAAGAAAAAGCAATTAAGCTCCCTTAGTGAGCGGGATGTAAACCGCGGTGGGTGGAGATAAGATCGGAAAATTCATAATTCGGCTAAAAAATGTTGGGAATCGGGGAAATGGGCGCAATCTAACAGCGGAAGCATGATCGTATCTTCGGAGCGGGGCACACACTGTGGGAGCAGAGCCAACCAGGCAGATCCCAAATCGAAGTGGCCGTTTGAAATGAGACCTATACTGCTAGACGTATTTTCGGATGCTGATCTCAAATCTGCTTTCCAAATGGTTCTTCAAATGGAGTTATGGAGTTATGGGCTGATTTTAGGGAGAATTAACATAAGCGAACATATATTACATGGATGTGACAGACTTACCAGCAATGGATTGGAGCAGTGGTAAGGTTGACGCTTCATAATGAAAAGACGGTTCAGGATTTGTGGAGGGCGAGACTTTTGCATTGTTTTGAATTTTTTCGTTGTAGCCTAGAAATTTCTTCGATGATGAGTTTATCGTGTTCCACAAGCTTTTGATAGTTGTGATGTCAACAGTCTTACCCGAACCATGCAATATCGCTTCGATTTTTCATGTCTGTTCACGCTATATTCGTAGTGGGGCGAACGCGTTATAATAGCAAGGGCGAAGCATCACGCGGATGGTCCGGAGATGGAACCCCGTCCGGGTCAATCAAGCCCTCCATCCCTCCGTGGTCCGTTAATTGGTACCAGACTCCTTTAGGTGGATGAAAGCACTGACCTGTACATTGAGTGGTCACCGCGAATCACTGCGGAGGCCATTATGCATTCTACACACCACTATGTATGTAGTCTAGTGCGGGACGCATTCCAAAGGCAGAATCGATAAACTCCAAAGACTTGATTTTGTCAATGCTCAGTATTTACGATGAAATTTAGAACGGTATGTACACTCCGCAATTACTAGCCCCAAGAGGTCACAGAAAAGTAGACGAAGTAATGCGGCTGCTCCCTGCAACCGCCCACTCTTTCGCCAATATGCCTTGCCTTTTCATTGATGGCCTATAGGTCAGAAGTTTTTCGTGGATTCAAAGTGTGTATGATCGTGCGTGGCGGATCCGAATATCTACCTCCACTGAAGTGGGTGAAGGTAATGAACAGCTTGTACCATGGGGTTAATACGGCCACTCATAGCTCATTTCGTGGCCGTTCGAAAATATGATCATCGCCTCACACATAATAGCTCCCAGTGTAAACATTTGCCTATTCACGCGGTACTTGGCTTGCTATTACCGCCCTACTTTCAGATCTGTGCTCTTAGATTTGGAAACTAACTCTCATTCATGACACGTCGCCCGCCACTCAAGCACTCACCACGACCATTTTGACACGCCTACACAATTCTGTTTTCGCCTACATGCAAAAAAATTGTTAAACGATATTGGTGGGGGTAAGAACGTTGCCACCACAACCATCAAAAGGTCGTAGAATGCGAAGAAATCAACATCAAAGAAATCTCTAATCTACAAAGAAAAAAATCGATTTAATGCAAGCTTACACCCACAGCCCCACAAAACCCGAACCTTAGCCTTTCGCACATGGAGCGTCACTCTTACCACTGCTCCAAGCCACCGCTGGTAGAGATCCATGTAGTTCAACTTATGTTTATGTTAACCTCACCTAAAATCACCGCATAACTCCGTTCAGAGAATCGCTCGGCAAATTTGGAAAACAGATAGAGATCAGCATCTGAAAAGACATCTACCATCACAGGTCTCATTCCAAACGGCCACTTCGGCTTGGAATCCTTCCCTGGTCAGCACTATCCGGAGCATGTTCGACAAGTCGAGTCCAGTATTTATCGATTTGGTAGGCAACGAAATCCGCCCATCACTCGCAAGGGAGGTGATGCAGTTTCAGTTGATGACGGCTTTCGGCTTTGTTTCCTGAACTTCCCAGCACTCTCTCCCACATGCAAAAAATCTAGCGCGGACGGGGCAATAGTTCCTTGTGGAACTTCGAAACAACACCGACTACTTCGGTCAAGACTCACGAGTGCGATGACGTGTTTCATTATGACGCTCATTATGGAAATGGTTATCAATGACTACCAAAAGCTGAGTCGCAAATATGGAATTGCAGGTCACCATGTGGATGATGTGGATTGACATGCTTATGTTGTTCTTTTTAGCCTGTTCACTCCATTCCGTTCCGTGACTCTTGAAGTGAAGCTCTCTCGCCGTTCTTCTGGGGATATCTTGGCGTTGAATTCACCGACGATGACTTCGAGGAGAGCGTGATACTACATATCCGTGTAAAGCCCGGCTCCTCTTTTTCGTTACTTGATCTTGGTGCATAAGTAGCGAAGATTATTGTAGCTGGGATTGAGCCGCATCTTCCTAGTCGCGAACGCTCGACTCGGATCGTCAAGCGATGTTCTTGGCAAAGTGCGGGGGGACGGGCGTTAGGAACGATTTTGGGTAATCCATTTGCCGCACGCGGCTGTCGCGGACCACTCATTCGCCGTTATTACAGCTCTAGCGTTCTTCATACAGCTCAATCGATCATTATTTTATGCATAGTTCTACTATTAGTACTTTTGTTCTTGTGTTTCCTACCTACTTCTGCATCCTGCTACATTCCTCCGCGCGCGGCGCCCCTCTCACCGCTACGCGACCATTTCGTTCCTAACGCACCACACCCCAAAGTGCGTACTGACGAGAACGCTACACCACCGACCTTCTACTATCGCATATCAGAAGGAAAATTTCCTACCGTTATGAAAACGGCGAGCAGCGGTCGATGTTCTCCCGTCTCGGTCAGTCCGACGTCGTACTTGGTTTGTTGTTTGAATTATCAACATTTTTTCTATACATGCATCCTATGTAAACAATCATGTATGGAAAGTACCTTCGCCACCTTGGCTCTTCTTTTTCTGGAAGCCTGTTATAGCCCTGACATCAGCTTCTGCTGATACTAAGTTGTCCGACCCCACGCTGCTGTATTGGGGCTCTCAGGTTCAAGAGAATTATCCCCATTGATATGACTGTTTTTAGCATGTGGGTACTCACGAGCAAATGCCAGCAATTGCCATTGCTGCGTAAACTCGTCACCAACCGTGCAACGGTGGAAGAATCCCAACTGAATGAGGTCCGTAGCCATTTCAAGTTAGTTGTCATTAACAACAATATTCCTGGCTCATGAAAGGCATTTACTCCGTATTCTGAACTCCAGCATGGTTGAGGGTGACTCATTACGGCTGCTGGTCAGTACTGCAGCATATTACAATATTTGGTCGCGAACCGTCGGTTGACGACGAGTTTGTAGCAGGATTATATGTTAGGTATAAATGGTAACTTCACAGTAAACGTATTCAGGGATAAATCACACCCTGATCAAGTTCAAAATAATTCGTTCGGCGAACTGGAATCAGAATCCATCTACGTTTTCGCAAGAGAAAGGCTGGCGCAACCACCGCCTTATCCCCGAATCATAGATATCATCAATGATTAACTTCTCCACGGTATAACTTGATTTGAAGTGTTGTTTTGTTAACTGCGTTTAGTAAAACACAGTACACTGCTATTATTTCGCCGCAGTACGCTTCCGAAAGTCTCACAAGGTTGAAGGGAAATTCAATTCGGACATGTTCGAGTTCCATCCGAGACTGAAGTTTTGCCCAAAAATCGCCAATCTTGCGATACTCCACGGTGAATCAACTGGCAATTCCTGGAGGGACGTAAAATAATGTTACGCTCTCAGCCATTTCCTCTTCCACACAATTATTATTAAAGTTCTTCAATTACGAAACAACATCTACACTTTTCTCGATTAGAGCGAGGTTTGGTTAGGTAGGTTGGGCGAGAAGCGTTGAGTGGTGATATGTAAAACTTCCGCGAAATTGGAAAGTCAGTCGCTCTGGATTTATTTTGATCGAATAAACGAGCTCAAAGGAAATCCGAATTGAAAAATATCATCTAGACAAAATTGTAATTGTTGATTGACTGTGAGAAAGATAGTAAAGTGTGAAATGCAATCTGGCTATGACATGCATCAAAAGACCTGCGTAGATATGACGTGGAAGATCGACTAAAAGAAACTCCGTTATGGTATTGGCAGAACCGCCGTTTCTACAGCGGCTACTACCGTCGCGTTCCATGGATGGCCTTGGCCGCCGATCGCTAGTGGATCAATAGGCCGGGTGTGGACTTCTCCATGGAACAAAGGTCTTTCGCGAATCTTACTTTGATGTTATGAATAAAGGCTCTATATGGTTGCTCTGCCTACAAATAGCCTACATTCGAGTTTCTTTCAGATGTGATTGATGATATTATCCTTACTGCTATATATATAATTCATTATATATAATCTACAAGTTTGGTATGTATGTATGTATGTATGTATGTATGTATGTATGTATGTATGTATGTATGTATGTATGTATGTATGTATGTATGTATGTATGTATTAAAATAATTGCGATCCGGAAACGAATAGAAATCTAATTAAGCCAACATATTTCAGAAAAGTGTTTATCACTACTCTCTTATCAAAATGGTACATTGAAAATAGTATTTCTCACCTTCTGATTTCATCCAACCCCAGAGACGACGATGGACAGCATTGGCGGTGGCACGCAGCTAAGATCATCGAGTTGATCCCGGCTTCTTGCAAGGCATTTTCGAGATTATTTCACTACTTGTTTGAACTGACAGATGCTTTCATCTCAAAGAATGACCACACTTAGACATCTATGGGATTTAGGTCAGGGTCCAGAGTGGTCACTGATCGAAGGTTGTGAAGTCAGGGAATCCCATTTACGGAACTTCTAGACAATTTCTGATCTGCGTTCTTGTCATGATGTCCGGTTTAAATCATCAAAGTGTCTTATTGTGCACGAAGAGATTGAACAAGAATCCAAATCAACTTTCACTCCGTACGCTTAGTGCTGATAACCTATGGCATGAAAGCCATTAAGAAGGACAGGACAAGCAGGGTCTCGATGCTGAGGGATAAGTGCACGGTGCACATATTGTTGAGTTCTGTCCGAGACCAGAGTTATGTCCATGACCTTGTCGAACTTTCGTATCGCCTACTGCGGCGAAATAAGAGCAGTTAACAAAACGAAGTCAAGACGCTTCTTAAACTTTTTCTGGTTTTCATTTAGGTTATCGTTTACGTTTACTGCACTCATTCAAGTACAGATTGGTTTCACACGTGGAATATATGACTTTTATTTCCAACATTGAAATATCACACACGGGAAATCATCTTGGAACAGGAACGAATGAAAAACAACACTGGCAAGAGCTCTAAAAGTGCTTTCTACAGTCTCCTCTCTACAATCATGCAAGAATAAATCATGTCTCAATTATCTCAAGATCGAAGGTGGCACTTGAAAGGTAAATCAAAATTTTGACCCAATACATCAATCAAATCCTACAAAACAATTATATGGTTATCATATCTCATAAAAAAATAGGTATAGAATTTCCGTGCTAAAATATTATCTTGAACAAGTATGATGAACCAGACAATGTTATGGAATCATTTAAAAATAAATAAAAATATCTATAAGTGATGGTAAGATACCCCGCTCTTTGAAAAGGAAGCACTACTGCTACACGAAGACGCTTGTTGGCGTGGCATAAGACTGCGCCTATCCGCTCACACAATCTCCTAACTCTGACCAAGCATGCCCCGATCGTCCGTAACGTTCTTGGGATTTTCACAGGGCTTTTTTGTCTCTCACATTTTAAACAACATTCCAAACCATATCAACATACCTAGTCAAAGCTCGTGAGAAGTCGAAACCATCTGATGGTAGGGGTGCTCTTCGTTGCGCGCGTCCGTCGAACTAGGTCACGCCGCAGCATTCGCATGCGGCGGGTCAGCCCGTGATACTTGACAGGCGTCGTAGTTCTCAGTGGGGCATACGATTTGCTTGGTCCACGGCAGTCAGCCAAAAAGAAGAACACCTGGACAGCTGCAAATCATTCGCTCCTACTGTAGTGTCATCTTGAGACCTCAGTGGAGTGCGCCGCGCGCGAAGTGGGCGGGGTGAACTACTCTCGACGGATGCGCGCAACGGACGTTCGCCCTGCTTGTAGTAGGCTGCCACTAGCAAGTATGGCGTCCTTTTGTAAGAGGGTAGGGAGAAGGGCAGTGGAACATTTGTGTATTTTCCATGAGTTGGGTAAGGATGGGATAGGAACATATGATCTATGCTCGTCTGCTATGCATAACGTTGAGCTTTAAACGAGAACAGGAAGACGACTACGGTACTTTTTCGCGCTCTAGTAATGAAAAAAACTAGCGGATATCGTGAGGTATTAAACCTCTTTTCGGCGACTTGCTTTCAGAGTTCAACGACGTGCATTGCTTCACCGGCATGTTGACAATGCAAGACAGATTGCGCCTGATCAGTATACATCGGTCTAGCGTTGTCAGCACGCGGCCAGCAAAGGATCGTGGTCGATGAAACAATACACGTCGTTGAACATCATGAAGCACCCATTTTCTTGGCTAGTTGCCCCTAAAATGATTTTATTTATTCATTTATCTTTGCACTCGTTGGTGCGCTAAGCCTTCACAGAGTGGGTTAATATCGATATAATGATCGAAAACCAAACAGAAGAAAAAAATAGCTAAGACGAAACCAAGTAATTCTGCTGTAGGCCTAACTCGAAATATTTCTCAGTGTATAGGCGGACAGCGCAGTATATAGGATGGTAATAGATTGGACCCGTTTTGAATCGGTCGGGTGGAGTGACCCAAGTTTCGGCGATTTTGTGATCAATGGAGTGTGGCGGTTGCGTTGCCACTTACTGCTCATTGTACATCGGCGTAGCAGGCTTGGGATGGCAACAGTGGATTGCTTTGCACCATGGTACATGCCTGGAAGTCCCGTTCTAGTGCTAAACATGGGCCACGTGAATGCGACGACTCCAGATAGTCCTCGATTATTCAAAAAAGAATCAAAAAGAAGCGTCCTTGGGGAAAAACAAACCACACTTGGTTGCTAAAAAATGTCAGGCTTGGAGCACAGTCGAGCCAGTAGAGTATGTAATTGCTGCGCACGGCGGCTACATTGTTGCCTTTTTTTCCTATTCTTTGTAGAGGAACTCTCTGCATGTTAGTCGAAGTGAATTTATGAAGCACCTCTTCCCAGACATATCTACGGGGCCTACAGTACCTACGAGGTTGTTCCTGTCCTTATATAATATCACAATTTATTTTCCTGTTTATTTGCCTGAATAAGTTATGTTCGAACATATATTTTTATAATAAGGTCTCATTTTATGGAGACCAAAAGGAGTGAAATGGAAATAGCCGTTGAAATTCAGAATCCTTGCATCGTTATCAAAAAACTGAAAGGTTTCATTTATGGTGAACACCGGTGAGTAATCGATCATAGTGCACTTGGAGCAGTTTTGAATAGATCGCTCCAGCAGTTCACGAGCAATTCCAACATTGACGCTTTTGTTCACGACAGTGGCCTGAAGACGTCTTGAGCTATGTTCACGTTGATATTCTATCCAATTTTTTATTTCATTTCGTTGGCGATTAGTAAGTCAGCTTAGGCGCATGCCCCGCCATCTACACAAACAAAGCTTTTTTTCCAACTGAGTATAGGCAAGTTTCTAGGATATTCCTCGAAACATGTTGTAAAATTTCCGAAGTGGTTGCTTCAATATCCCCTTCTACATGTGTTTCCAATCTGCATAAGTGGTAGCATAACATCAACCCCTCTTTTGCCTAATTCTTTCAGTACAGGATTGTATTTCTTACCCCCACTGGAATCGGATTCGCACTGTATTTTCAGACTGTTTCATTCTGAGCTAGGATGCAAACTGTTTTTTGGTTGCTGTCTCAAACCGTTGCGACGAAATATTCTGTGGAACATTTAATGAATAAGATACCGGATCAATAATCTGTTCCATCAAGATTGCCTGCTGACACCGCCATTCAAAACCAAGCACAGGGCGTGGTATAGCCTGTTGAACGAAGATGTTGCTGCTGACAAATTGAGAGAAACCTCTCAGAACCTCGGCTCCCTCCTTCGCCATCCTTTCTATCATCAGTTCGTTCGTAGGTGAATGTATTTCCAAAGCATTTATATACCTGAAAAAATTCAACAAGTTCAGTGGCTGACCAGGGAAGGGTTTCAACTTTTCTTGGAACTTTGTATAGAGATCTAGATATATCGATATATATCGATGGTTTTGGAAAGTTATTAACAAATGTGGAAGTTAAAACTGCAAAATGAGTCTACCAAAAAAGTTATGAGCTTTCAAAGTATACATGTTAAAGCATGGGATATAGTGCCAGTTGATAAGTGCAATTGCCCGCACCATCTACAAGAGTCACCGGGGTGTAATGGCAGGTTCTCTCGTTACGAAAGCTCCTGAGCGTTTTTCTTACTAATTTAAGTCAGCGCTATGTTTCGGCTATCGTCTGCGATCACCTGTTCTATCACCCAACTTATTTGAAATTTCTCCACGTCATTTTTGTAACACTCTTTCACTTTCAACACCGAAGCACACGTACCCACACCCAAATAGAAAGGTCTTGGACACGCAAAAAAAAACTCAACATATGAAACAACCCAAAAATGAGTATAGAAAACTTGTCTTCTTATGTCTCGAATCGAGTGTTTTTCCACGGCCATAGAGAGACAGCATTGTACATATAAGGTCCGCATTTCGTGAGCAACATATCTGCTTCACTCATTTCTTGGATTGTTTCATCGATATTCAGTTTTTCATGTATATCTATTTTAAGTGATTCGGGTTTCCCCCTCCACCTCGAGAAATTTTAAATAAGTGCGGTGATAGGCGATAGATAGGTGGTTGGAAATGATAGCCGAAACAAAGAGCTGACTCAAATCAGTAAGAAAAAACGGTTCAGGAGCTCTAATTTGGATGGGTGAAAATGTAGTTGGGGGGGGGGGGGGGGGGGGGGGGGGGGGGGGGGCACCCAGCCGAAGGTTGGTATATCAAGAAATGAACTCATTCTGACATGTTAATCCTTGTTATATTAGCAATGCACCAGAAGCGGAGGGCATGATGGGCACCGACCATCCGTGCTCTTTTATGCTGTTTTAGCCAAGGAAATGTAGTTTTTCAACGGAGCCTAAGTAAGGTAGGAACACCTGGACGGGTGGGTGGGGTGATTACCTCTTGCAAAAAGAAAGAAAAAAGGAAAGAAAACTAGCCCGCCGCGGTGCTCCTTCCCTCCTAAAGCTTATTTAAAAACTGGCATGTGCCTGGTGTAACAAGGCATAACACGTTAGACTGAGTTCATTCCTTGATATACTAACCTTCGGATGGGTGGCCCCACCAAACTTACATTTCCACCTTTGGATGAAAGCACCAAAAGCGAAAACGACAGCGGGGAGCGACCCCTCATCGCTCATCTAGAGAGGGAGAGCACTTTCACTACACCACGGTGACCCTTGGAGTATATATTTGATAGGGGTACAGGTAAAGTATGGAAATGTTGGGAAGTGGTGGGACTAGACTCACTAGGGCTTATCGTTCAAATTTGTTAAGGGTACAGGCGGCCTCATTGGGACACTGATGGTAGATGGTAGATAGAGTGATTGAACTGTATCTCATCTCTCAGATCAGTGTCCCAATGAGGCCGCTCATGGGGTAATGGGGATGCAGGTGGATGAGTGACTAAAATGAGGTGAGTCCTTTTTTGGCATCGCTCCTCGTTTCAACATTTCTCACATGACAGTATGTTGGATTGACAGACAGATCAACGATGCGTAGACAGGTCAACGACAAATCTCTAGCGGTCGTCTTGTCTCTTATACGACACCTTTTCCGAATAGAACTGCTTAGGAGTACGCTGCGGAACTTACTCCGAGTGAATGCAAGTGTATCCCGATAAGATTTGAAAGCTTTATATTAGGCGTGTGGATTAATTTCCGCCGTTTTTCGCGTGCAAAAACATACTTAGTACAAAATTAAAACTAAATATACATCAACCAATGTATTGCCCATCGTTAGCTACAATTTCTTGCCTTCTTCCTGGTATCTTGTTGACTTCGGGTCTAAAAAAGTCTTCATCTTTTGAGACAATCCCGTTATCCACCCATTTTCGCACTTCTTCGGCGTTCCGGAAGCGTATATCTTCCAAACTGACTTGCATGGACCGGATTCAGAAAGAGCGAGATCCGGAGAGTATGCGGGCTGAACAAGCTGGTCCCATCCAACAACTGCAATTTTTTAAAGTACATTCTTCGCAACGTGGGGTCTGGCATGTTCGTGGTGGAATGGCACCTCATGATGTTTTCTTGCGATTAAGGTGAGCTTTTAGGTGAGAGCATCCTACAAACTGTCAAGTTGGTGTTCGTAGCGGTCAGCAGTAACAGTTTCGTTCGGGCTCAGCAGCTCATAGTTCAAAACACCCTTTTGATCCCACCACCAAATGCACGCATTGCATTACTTTTTGGCAATAAACATTCCACTTTCGTTGCAAGCTCTCGAGTGAAGAGAAGCTATTTCAGCAGGTTCGTTCAGATGAAGCTTGTCCTCCATAGAAGCATCCGGCGGGCTTCAATGCCAGTTTTCTTGGAATCAAACAGCAGGGGAAGGGCACCCCGGGAAAACGGTTCATCGCGTTCCACGGCTCTTGGAATTCGGCGGCGGAAATTAATGCACACACCTTTCTCGAAAGAAGAATTGAAAGTAAAAAACAAATGCCATGTGCAACTTGCGCGCGGCACGCCCTTCGACAGACTTCTCCTATGTATTATAAAGGCCCAGATCGCAAAAGTTTCCTCTCGCCTGTGTCTATAAGATTTCTATACTCTTCTGAAGAAGTAATACAATCAGGACTTCCTATGATTTTTCACGAAGTTGCGTCTCAGCCCTAAATGTGCCCTCAAAGAAGGGTTCTGAACCATTCTCAGAAATGGTGGTCCTGCTTTTTGTTTAGCCCCACCTCTACACTCACACACCAGTGGAGTCATGCACTTAGCCAGGTACTGCGTACAGTTGGGATCCATGGTACTACAAATTAATCAGCATTATCGGGCTCTTATGGCAGGTATAGCTGTTTGGTGTCTACAAGAGGAGTGAGTTTGTCTGAATTTTTCCAGACACTCCATCATGAAGGCTTACCAATTTCGAAATTGATTTTTCTGGTCAAGTGTGTACTCGAAACACTGGCTCCGCCCGAATTCTTCTTATGTGTTTCAGTTTTTTTAGAATCGATACGCTCTTTCATGTTTCGAGTATCATCTTGATTCATGGAATCCGTAGGTTTCTTTTGGTCGTTCGGGATTTCATTCTACTACCGGGTGTTAAACTGTTGTCGAAAAGAATAACTCACCGAACCAAAATGAACAGAACGTCAGGTTTGTACTCCTTGATGGCTTCCATGTACACTTTGCTTGAGTTGTGACAATGCCAAAACTCGCGTGTAGTGCTGAATACTTCACAGCCTATAATTACTAGATCACCCTTTAGGTTCTATACTTAGGTGCAATCCAGTGATTAACTCTGCTATAAACCCTGTGTAGAGGCTAACTTGATGGTCACTTGTTCAGCCTCTCTTGTCTCCTTTCAGTCACGCTTTTACAGAAATAACATCTCTCGTATCTCCGCACACTCTTCGAGACGGTTGACCAGTCAGCTTTCATCTGTACTGAATTGCTCCGATCTCTTGTCCGAGTGTAGCTTTTGAATGATCATCGCTGAGGTATACACTGTCGGTGATGTGCAATAGTGTCGGCTAGTTTTAGATAATACCTTCTGCTCCAACGAACTTCCAACCCGTTGTGCACTAACCTTCGTGATGCTATGCTCTAATCATGTACCTGCTACCTTTTTTATACCCCTTTTATTCCAGCTCATTTTCGTGCATCACCTTTGACCTTGTTGAGGTCGTTTACTTCCACAGAAAAACACAGTCTGTGAGGGTTTCCTTACTGCCAATACTTTACTTCAATTTTAGCTAGGGCTTTTTTGACTCCTCTCGAGAGTTTTTGCCAAATACAGAAAGTAGAACTTGAGAGTTCAAATAGAACTTGGAAGCTTCGCGCTCAATCAGATCAGCAAGTTTTCTCAGCTTCGCTGTCAGCAATTCCATCTAACAATAAGCTTTCTTTTGTTCAAAATCGTTCATCCTCACTGACCTTAAGTAATAACGTCAGGGTTCGGCCTGCTACGTTCCATTTCGCTCTAGCTTTATTAGCGTCACTTTGTCAACCATTAGGATCGAACAGCGGCCTAGATAGGCGCAAAGAATGGCATCTTTCACAGTCCACGACCGGTCACGGACCCATCTCACGAGCCACCGGCGACCGGTCGTGGACTATGAAAGATGCCAATCTTATGCAATTTACACATCTCAGGCGACGAGTTCCTCTGGGGGATGGTCCGCCCGAGGACGCGCGCGGCGAAGGTCGTGACGATTTTCATGACTCTTACGCCATTTTTCGGGGCACAAATTCTAAATAGAGTAGTTTATTAGGGTCAGATGGTCCTTATAATCTATTCTACTTCGAATTTGGGCCCCAATGATAGGCGCTAAAGTCGTTTAAATAGTTACGAACTTCGCCGCGCAATTTGCCGCGCGCATCCTCGGACGTACGTTCGTACACATACCCGTTCCTTTGGTGTGTGAAAGCTGTAGTGGTTCGCACCATTCGCACAAGGACCAACACGTTGCACGTGGGCAGCTTCTTGTAGCCAGCTGTTTACGAAGACACGCACATTTGAACAGCTCCAAATACCCCTCCCATGCAGCGCTTGTCGTCACATTCTCCCTCTGATTTTACTACTTTCTCCAAAACCCCCGATTTGACTACTTCTCGAGGACTTATACCTTTCCAAATACGACGAAAAGGTCTGGCAATCTGGGCTGAACACAGATTTCTGAGTCTTTGTTGCGATTCCGCAGAATACGGTTCTAATCCAGCAAAGATGAAACCGTGGCCTTCTTAAGTGTGTACATGAATTCTGAGGATGGGAAGGCTTAACGGTCTGGCTATTCTTTGCGATAAGCAACGATTTCACCACAGGGCGGTTGGTTCGAGCGTTAGATGGCGACTGTAACCGACTAACTCTGTAAGAACTGTGAAACCACGTCTATTGACATGTGAGCCAACTAAAAAGAAGACAAACCTGCCATAGCGAAGATTTTTATCTCGGTTTCAGGACTTCTGCACATTTCATATACCACCCGACCTTGATTAGCCGCGTAGCTATTGCCAAGAACGAGAATTTTATGTTTCACCGTTCCTCTGAAGTTCCACTGCAATTGAGAGCACACTTATCATGTCATCGTTGGAGACACTATTTGATGTACATATTATTTGTCGTCACCCTGCATGATCTCGCCCTCGAAATAGAAATAATACTATACTAATACTTTACGCATGCTCGCCTTTGCTTCGGGTCGATAGGAAAGATGAGATCGCGCAGATGATGTTCATCTCTGAAGTTTGATTACGCCCTTTCAAGAATATTTTGCGCCTCAAAACAGGTCTTAGGTAAACAGGTAATCTGTAGCGATTTTAGTGCTCAAAAAGCTCAGCTATTGTGACTATCGGTCATATTATCCAGGAAGCTGTCTTCGATAAAATCTTTTTATACGCCTCTGTATCACATACCTCAGATGGTAAATCGCACCATCCCCATGGACCTCCTCCAATCCTGTAAGAGCATTTAGAGTATGACAACATATGGACGTCATCCAAGGAGAGCAGTTTATTAAGGCGAAACAGCTCCTCTGAAAGGTCTGTTGTTAATGATGACTCCGTAATTCTCCTTTCTGCAAAAATACTACACTGCATTTTGAGAATTATAATTTTCTCACTGATATGTATCTGTATATGTGGACTGGCTAATTAGAGATCAATGTTCATTACTTAGTTCCATGGAAGACAAAGGACCTTGTTAAGCGAATGACGAAATGCTGGTCAGTCGTCGGGAGTGACGTTCGCCTGACATGGTGATGAGCTATGATTGCATTTTCGCAGTTCGACAAGCATTCGTTTGATCGTTTCATCTCAGAGCTACCGAGTGCCGATATCATTATTGCACTCGTATTCAAAAATCGTTGGCGAAATTCAACCAAAGGAACGACTTCGATGAGAGAGTGACACGCTTTTTTCACTGTGCTTGCTAGTCCTTTCGCAAAACAGCTGCTCTATAGTAGAATCCTCAATTGGTTTTTATGAATTCTGTAAGCGTGCTTTGTTTGGGAGCTGTGAAGGTGTTAAATGGAGCGCTGACTTTTTATGATTCCTTTTTACGTTCCTTATGCTAGATTGTAGGGCGAGTTTATTTCAGACGTGCTTGAACAGTGGCATTCTCTGTCACCAGTTGGGCTATACACGCTAACGCGCAGGTCACATTAAATAATCGATCAACTCATCTGGATACGCAGTGCAGCGATTATAGCAGCACTCGACATAGAAATTACTTTAATGATTGGCTCACAGAACTTCACTTCGTAGGAAGGTAAAAGGAGCTCATTCTATCGCTGCTAAAAGTTGGATGTGCTCACCATCTTTATTAGTAAAGTCTCTTGAAGAAAGGCCTAGGGACTCTTTATACCTCAAGGACGGGTGACTGTATCTTTAAGTATCTGTCATTAATAGGGGCTCCCAGATTATTAGCGGTCGGATGAGTTCTGTAACGAATGATATCGAAACAGAGAGAAACCGCGATCGCAAACTTCGCTGGGTAGCGGTCGTAAGCCAAGAAGTGAACCAAAATTCATAATCGATCCCTATCAGTGCACTCACCCTCCTTGTCGACTGAAACATATCAAAGATTCAAAGCTACATCGTAGATAATAAAGGCGCTTGGATATAATTCGTGATTGGATCGCTCTATAAGGTCTCCTCTATCAGTGTTTTCATCCTGCCTTCTTTGCTCCTACTGATATCGCTCTCCAAGTGTACGAGATCAGTAGTTTTTGCTCAGACATTTACTCGCGGAAACCCCTTCCCCTGTGGGCGCGGTCCGGCCCTACTGCCCAACATAAGTGTTCACGTACTGTCGCCTCTTCTACCGAGTTTTCACGCCATAGTAATTGAGAATGTTCGCGTACAATCCGCCTCCTGTGGATGCGGTCCGGTCCTGCCACCCGCCACAAATGTTCCCATCCTACCTCCTGTACTCTTACCAAATTTGAACGCTCTAGGTCCACGGAGACAGGAGCTCTGATATTCATT
>UZAF01016281.1:42203-66385 GCA_900617895.1 Haemonchus placei | reverse complement strand
AGAAGTTATGAGTTTGCGTGCAAACAAACAAACAGACAGACAGACGCGAGCGCTTTATATATAGTAAGGATGCTTCACCTTCACGTGCTCCAGTTTACCATCATTTCCTATTGTAGAATATTCGCAAATAAACCAGAAGAAGTTTGAAGTAATATATCTACTCCACCCAATCTATCTTCATTCTTCAGAAATACAAAGAAGAATCGCGAAAGTATGTGACGGTCGCTCTGGAAACTATTTCCAATAGATTACCTTTGGTCAATTGCGCCGTACTGAACGGGACATCACACTTTCCGGAGACTTCTTGAAGATCATTCGTACAGGTTGGAGTGAAGAGTCTTGCTATCCAAGTTCTCTCCATTTGCAATGTTTCGTTTGAATTTGCGTTCAGAAAAGCTGCAGCAATGACACCGTAGAAGCAAACAATTATGTAAATAGTCGTTCTTTTGCTAGCTCGTAATGTCCTTTTTTCGAATGTTTCGGTGAGAAAAATTGAAAGCGAGACAGCCAGCACCAATCCAAATTCATTACCTGGAAAAAACTCATTAGCACAATTCTTGATTGGAAGCGAGCTTATACTTCAAGAATCTCAAACATTTATAATGGAATTCCTCAAACGCCATTGTGAACTACTCTTTTTTTCATAGCCGCATTTACTATGGGTAATTGGTAGCGTTATGTGCATCTTTGATTGCAATCACGGGTTACCGTGCGCGGTGGTTGCTACGCTGAAATGCTACGTTGTAGGGCGATCATAGGCGACCCAGACGCTGCCATCTCTCGAAAACAGAAATGTCACTGGCTATCTACAAGCTGTTCATGTGTCCTCTCCACCGGGGTTTTTACTCACTGTAGGATCTACAGCCAGTTAATGACGAAACTACATGGGACGATCCCAGGTGGCGGATAGGGGAAAACCGCTTGATAAAATTCTACTGTATTCGCTCAGAGACGCAGGTTGTTCCAAGGGATGGACTCCCTGTTTTTTCGGCGCTGGGATCGATACACGTTCTGTACCCCACAAGCGTATACATGCATACTTGTGCGGAGAGTTTGCGGGTGTGGTTGGTATCCTGCACGTCGGCTCAGCCTGAAGCTTGTATTGGAGGGTCTGGGAAGTATCCGGGAAGTGAGTTGGGACCGCTTCCATAATCAGATCTTCTCGTCCACTCTGGAATAGCCTGGCTAGCAACACGGAGTCAACCCTTGCTAGAACTACGAATGTTATAGCTAGGCCTTATACCAAAAGCAGCTATATAAGTGAGCCTCACTCCCCTAGACCTGAGGGAGCCCCCATACGGCAGCGTTGTATGGTGCCGCTAGGAATAAGTTTTCTAAAGCTCAGGGCTACTACAGGCTGCCTCACAAATGAAAACGACTAAAAGATGACGATGTACTTCCAACAGAGAAGGCATCGACTAATGCACGCTATTTTGAGGCTGGAAAAATGTTTCCTGGAATATGCGTGCGACAGCAGAGGCTTCGTCGGTGAAGGTGTTCTCGTCAATGCGCACTTGGCCGTGAATATCGATTCTTATGAAAGCTTGGCACCCAAATCGGACGCATGATGCGATTGAGAAGATGTGGCTCTATCATAGCTTTAGCGATCTTCGTTGACTATGCACCAACATCAAGAAACGAAAAAAAAGAAAAATATCTAAGTATCTGCCCTATTATTCGCGCTTGGCGTGAAGAGGACAGTGTTGTAATGGAGCTGAGTTAAGCTTCCGAATTACTTGTAGAAAGAAAATAAAGTAAACACGATTATTAGGTGAAAACTACTCACTGCTGTAGAAGTAATTTTGTTGTATAACAATATAAACAGGCCAATGAACTAAATATAGAGAGTATGAAATATCTCCTATGTAAGCGAGTATTGGCGTTGTAAGCACACAAGAACAGCAGCTTTTAGGATGGGAAATAATCAGTCCGGCCGTGAGCAGTGTAGTCGATGTCCTGATGTTCTACTGATTTTAGGAGAAACTATTTTTTCAACACTACAGATGGCTTAAGATATTGTAGTTAGAACCTCAGGAATAGCGCTGGTATTTCCATGAATATCCATAAACTGATAAGCAAATTCGTCGTTAAACAAATCCGGTGGCATGCTGGACTTGAATATTTGCTGATTGTTTCTAAATTCACATGTAGCAAGCTATGGAACACAGCAGAAGTAGTCAGGAAGAACCATAACAGGCTCCTCTTAAACACAAAGTCACCGTTCGCGGTGAACTTAGTTGCTTCTCGCACCTCTTAGTGGAACGCATGTCTTCGTTTCCTGCTCAGCAAATTATATTTTACAAATCAAGAGGAGGAAGTGTGTCTCGCAAGTCAAAATGCGACAAATGCTACTAGATAGAGAAACATGAAAAAAGCACAGTGTTACATTAATATCTGGAGAATTGCTCAAACTTCAAATGCCATCAACATCTGAAAGTATGGCTCCGCGCGATGACTTAAGCCGGTATCACGGCCGCGACAGTGTCCGGCAGGATAAATACTCGTTTTAAATAGACATACCTGATTCTGTCGTGGTTTTGTGTAGCTGATGACCCAGTATGCCTGCAATTCAAAATCTTCTACTGAATCTTTTCTTATTGGCCACTCAGTAAGATTCTTTCACATCGTTCCTCGACGCTCACATCAATGAGCATCAAAGACCGATGCTAGCCAGGCACCGGTTCTTGATTTGGTTCTATTTGACGCTATAGGGGTCGAATTGGTGTAGTGGCATGTGGAGCATCATCACACACGCATTCATGAGTTCGATTCCCGCATCGTTATCCGCCCAGGATAAGGCTTCCATCCTTCTAGTGTCGCTTAATTGATATCGCATCCGTGTGGGAGGGAGTCTTCATGTTTTCGGGTTGGAACAATTGGTACCAGGCTCGCTCGAAAAGATTGAAGCACTGACTGTACACCGGCTGGCCACCGGAAGTCAGGTATAGACCAAATATGCACTCGGTCCGTCCCTACGATTGCGAGTGAATGTCGAATGCGGGGGCGCATCCAAAAAAAGGGACTTATCACTTATTCTACTTTTCCAGTTATTTCTCAGAGACTCTGAGAGTTTCTAGTCATTCTTATTCTTTGTCAAGGAGCAGCATTCATAAAAATGCTTCAAATGAAGATAGATAGCTATCTTCTTTACACAGGAAAAATTTTACAGAGTTAGAGTGCGTGAGTAACTACCTACACAAATCAGTATTTAACTGATATTAGACGGTACAAGGACGGAGGTGGTGTAGTGGCATGTTGCGCACTATGACACGCACGCATGGTCAGGGGTTCGAATCCCGCGTCGTTAGCTATCTAGACTATCTAATTGGTAAGGCTCTATCTTTCTGGGGTCGCTTGATTGTTACCAGAACCGTCTGGGAGAGTAAAAGCACTGACTTGTACACCGGCTGCCGCCACAAGTAATTTTGTCGGCAACATACACATTCGATTGGGAGTCGAGTGAGGGCCACTAAAATTCTGATTGGAAGTCGAAAGGGGGACGCATTTCTCTGATGGGATTAATCAACGCAAAAAGACTTCATCCCGATCCTTTTATTAGGCGCCCTCATGAGATCAATAGGCGCTCGATCAATGACAGACTCACCTCCCATTTAGTCTCTTTATTTTAGTGGGGCCTAATATATCATTAGTAGGTATCAACCTCACGGCCCGCTGATGCCCTTAACGCAAGTGCTATCCTATGTTACCGATGAGGCTATGTTTCACATCTCAAACAAAGCGCGCATAGCTGTGTGAAGTCAAGGAAACATATGAAATCATCAAAGCAACCCATGTTCTCCCTGATATCGTTCAACCTGATCTCATTCTGCCCCAGAGACATCTTTGAAGGATTAACCAAGGCAGCTCACTATTGTGAGCATATAAGAAAAGCGTACCTATCACAAATTGCCACATTCTTGCTTGAATCAGATTGAAAGCACGTTGCTCAGGTAGAAGAATGTGGAAAAGCAGAGAAACAGAAGCTGCAACAAGTTGAGCATACAAAAATGGCACACTTGAATTAGATATATTTGTTCTGCACTTTTTTTGCGCATAATGCTCACAAAAAATGTATCGTCATGTCTCGCTTGGCCTAACTTTTGCGTATGGCCGCGCATAAACACGACCTTTTTTTACTCCTCTCAACCCTCCTTTCTAGTACATGAAACTGAAGGAGTATTTTTCCAGCGCTGCGACTAAACATAGCAAATTGGTCTGGCACGATCAATGGAAAGTGATGCAACGCTCTCATGCTACTTTTTTCTCTTTGAAAGCTCATTTTCCCGTTTGAACGTTCTGACGGTAAGTGTAAATCTAGAATTTTTCTAAACTTACCAACGATCACTAGAAATGGTGTCGCTAACACATTGTGCATCGATTTATATATAAGATAAAGCAATGGGAAGATTATGTAGAATTGCATTTCCGCTGATATAGACCATGTGTGGGTAAAAAAATCGGCTGCTCTCGATAGCTGAAGATTGGCATGAGGATCTGTTTCTTCTGTTGTGATTGTGAGAAGTGGAGTTACATACCATTTCATGATATTCTCTTATACTGTCAGTTGCTCTGATGTTCGTCATAAAGATTGATGCAGAGTAAACTGAATCCCAATTGGTCGGGTGTAGATAACCGAATAGGCAATGTTCCGAGATGAACATGCAGCTCATTACCAGCAGCAGATACAATGGCATAATGCGTTTCGAGCGACGATAATAAAAATTCACCACTTCCTTTATTCTGAATCGTTTCTCTCGCTCGGTCACCATAGACATAAGAAAGCCGGATAGAACGAAGAATCTTGAAAATGTTCAAATTTTGTTATGTTTTATGGTGACTAAAGTGTTCAACAGTATCTTTTTGGTATATAATAAATTATTTCCGTTTTAGAAATGTCAAGTCTGCTTGACGAAGCTTCTGGTATTTGCTTCTCCTCATATTCAGTCAATTTTCAACGTAGGAAAGCCGATGCAGGTTAGAGAGATTGCGTAATACTTGAGAAAAATAGCAGTAAATGATCATTAATCCTATTGAAAACTGTCCCAAAACTTAAAGTTTTGCTCCTGCTAAGAATCGGCTTTGAAAATTTCAGATTTACAGTCATATGTTGGGTATAAATATGATATAAAACGCTCAGAATATAGAAGCCAGAAAAAAATCGTTGCGCAAATCTTCAAGAGATATCGAACGAAACATTATAGTGATGTTCATGAATTTGAGTGTGATGAAACTTACTGATCAACCCCAATGTGTCCATTTGGAAATAGGTTCGGAAAGAAGTGAAATAATACAACAGCACTTATGGCTATTCCTCGAATTCCTTGTAGATCACGTCGGTTTTTTGAAGGCTTTCCGAAAAAAAATTGTATGGGAAATTCTCCTACCCGAAAAGTCATTAATGTTGTGTTATTACATCTTCAAAAAACATTACACGATCATTGCCGTAACTTCTGTTGTCGTGCACCGAACAATCCAAAATTTATAGGTGGTACGGGATTGGGGTGACTAGTAATAGAAAGTGATTTCAACTAATAAGAGACCTCAGAAGACGTTCCTCTCGGATGGTTGTAAATGATAAGACTTCCGTATATTTTTCAGAACATTAGTGTGACGGGGTTGCAGATGGAGGATGATAGAAAGTGATAGTATCTGGTCGAGCGTGAGAATTGGTAAGAGACTCAAGATGGCAAGCTCTACCGGATTTTTTTGCCCTCTTCCTAATCACGATTAAAACTCAGTGCCGGCCATGTAGAGCTAGAAATATTGACGGAGAGAGAGTGAAATTAAATGGCACATTTAACATATCATGGTTCACGAGCGCTACCTCTGATGCCTGATGCAATGATCAGAAAGGTAGTTGAATCATTCTTGGTCAAGCTCGTTACCAAGCTCGTTTCCTTACTCTAGTGGCACTGTTCCTTTCCACTTGGAATTTTATGGTTAATAAGGATTGCTCACTTTTCTCCACTTGGTATCAGCTGTTCTCCTTTCCTTCCTGATGCAGTGACTGATCGATGTATGAACGCCTCCTCTCTCGATTTCATTTCAAGACGGAAATCTAAAAAAAATAGGTTCAGTACATGGTATCAAACTAGATGATTTCAGGATAAGTATCAACATTGAGCTTCAGACGAAGCTAGGTTAGACATTAATGTAGGAAAATAGAAAAAATGTTTTTTAAATGTTCCTGGAGCTGAGATCTAAAAACGCATTGAACGTACTGTACTTCAAACAAAGGCGTGGAATTATGTGATCGCGCAAGTGATTGATGTAGAAGGTGACCAACGATCTATAATTGAATGCTGAATCCTCTAAGAAAGCGAAAAACAATTCAATTACCATTAGATTCAGGATCGATTTGACCTAGATGCGCATCAATGATATTACTTCGATCTTTCTGAACGATATGCATTGCTGGCGACAAGTGTTGTAGGGGTGTCCTAGAAAATGTCTAAGTATGACGTTCAAGATTTCCTTCATGTGAATAAGAGTGGCTTCTGGCAAGGTTTTAATTAAACGCAACGAACTGACTTCATAGTAAATAAGTAAGTATGGTATCCGTCATGCATATGACTTCTTTTCAAAGTCATAGTGGATTTGAATGTGGAGATGGGTAACTTACAGGTCTACTAAACTGGAAATTCTCGTTCTTGCAGTGAAGGATTCTCTATAAATATGGAATTTGAAATGCTCATTTTTCTTCAGGGCACATGCCCGGAAAAAGGGGGCTCGACATCGAAAAGAAAAGCCGAGACGAAGTTCACGATGAAGTATTAGGTTGATGCATATTTATTGCAGATTTTTTTCAGCAAAATTTTATTTGTAGAAACCTTGAAAATATTTTACAAAGACATGTTCAAACGATTACTTCGGAACTTATCTATCATTTACGTCGAACCCTGCTTTCCATTTGCTGGTTTGCTGGGAGTTCGGACATTTCGTCGTACGTTCCGTTCGCTAGCCAATTTTCAGCGAACTATTGGCGTGATAGTCCATAGTAGTTTCTATGGGCGAATATGGCGGATGTATAGGAGCAGATCCCATTCCTCGCATGGCTTTGGCTCATTGCTTCATATCCGAAATTTCGTCGAGATCGCTCAGTGATTTTGCCACCTTACAACTTTTCTCGAAGAATTAGAGCATCATGAGCGAATGTGGATGTGACTTTCTAGACGCATTCTCTTGAGAAAAGCGAGAGGATTATTTCTATGAGTTCTCAGATCCAATATTTATATTGTATCGATAGAGAAGGAGCCGCGAAAAAATCCGCAACAATTATGCATCGATCTATTAGTTTCTGAGATTTTCTCTCGACCTCGTTACTTTCAAAAACAGCAACAGGAACGCTGTATGGTTGAAAAACGGTATAGGTAGGGCGTAAGGAAGGCCCCGAATTTAGCTCTGTCGTCGTGCTTGCCCAGAGATGGACGAGTTTTCACGCTGTTGTGTAGACGTAGAGGTTGTACCATTGCCCACCTGAACGCATATCTTCCCCTCAAACGCCTTACTTTAGCCAATTGTTATCAATTGCCCACAGCTCAGCTCGTCGGGATGCCCCTTCAATGTAGCTTTTGTCGTCGCATCCTCGTCCAACACCTGATTTACATACCTTTTCAGAGACAGCTACTCCTCTGAAGGGTCCGGTATCTCCCTCCCCGCCTCTCCCGAACACGGCATCGCGCTCGCCGCACCCTCCGCTTATCGCAGAATCGCGATGGAAGATTGAAGCGCGCAATTTGTGAGTCAGGGAGTCCTTTAATTATATTCGCTGGCCGCTTCCTTCGGCTCCAATGCGGTTTTGATCATCTATAATAGAGGAGTAGTCATTTCAAACAACTAAGTCCAATAAACATATGTAGAAACGAAAAAGAAAGAGAAAAAACAATCAAATCAATCGAAAAAGAAAGGCAGTCAATGAAAAATACTGCGTTCTATCGATTGGAGGGAGACGGGCCGAGTACGTGATTGCAGTTTGGAGCCGCGAGACAACTAATAAAGATTTGCCGCGAACGTCCGCAACCGGAGAGAAGTTCCGTTACCCCACCTTTAAATACGCCGATTCCGCGTTTTCTTCACCGCTGCTGCACTATTCTGAACCACCACTTCCATTACTCGTCTAAATTAGATACCGAAAAGTTATCGTGAACTGTGCCTTTGAGAGCGGGAATAGCGTTGCCTACATACTTCGAGTGAAGCGTTGCATCGGCTACCCAATTTTTGATTGATCGGTACTTTTTCCTTGATGCTCAATTTCTCATATGACAAGTCAGAGTTGTTCACTGCTAAAAGCTGACTTTTGGGTTCAGGATTCGAATTTAGGACTTGAAGCACCTCAAAATTGATTGGTTCTCTTATGCGACATACACTGCGTTAAGTGATGACACAGCCACTGTGAATTTCACCGAAGCTCACGTTCCAGAGCACTTAGAAAAAGCCTCAGTATAGAAAACGTCCCTTACTCAGACCACCGTAATTCGCCCATCAACAGTAAGGTTCACCTCGGGATCACAGGCAACCTATCTCTTCTCTCCAACAGAAACGGTCACCTCGCCTATTTTTTAAAATGATCCAGCCACTGACCAATCCAGCCGAATAAAAAAAGAGAGGAATTTGCGTGATTCATATTCAATCGAGCCCCTATTCCTTCGAATTACCTTAAGAATACGATTGTCTGAGCTAAAGTAAAGGCTATCAATGAGTTCCTGGTCAGTTGGTGCCAATGATCATTGTTTGCTCCCTTCAGCTGACAGATGCCTCTAAATTGCTTGTTTCGTTGATAAATCTTCCTTAACATGTCATATATGGTTTCCGTTAAATTCAAGTCAGGGCTGCTAGCCGGCCTGTACGAAGGGTCGATTCTGCCCCGAATAAACCACGCCTGGGTGTTACGACAGAGGCGAATTAGGTCATTATTCTGCATAACTACGAAGTTTGCTGTCGACTCTAACGCCAAGAGGAAGAAGAGCTTGACGTTTCGCGACTCGATAACCGGAAGAGTTGACTCCTTCGGAACAAAACATGTGAAACGTTCGTGAAACAAGGAATTGCCGACCGTGCCACAATCTTCTCCCTTGAAATTTCGTCTGATACAGGCGGTTTGGAAAAGTAAAGCTTATCTTTTTCGTGCAAGTAGAACCGGTTGCTTTCTCGGCCATCACAGTTGAACTTTTTTTAACAACCTGGGGAATGAAACATCAAATAAGTGTAAACGGCAAGACATGGAAGGCACTCACTCCAATCGGTTTAGGTGCAATTGCTAGCAAAAAAAACCAAGCCACTTCTTCCTGAGTGTGCACCCCATCTGAGAGGGAATAATTATATGCTTACGGGCATCCCCCTGTGCGTCTTTTCTCATCTCGTGCCCTTGAAGGCTCAGATTTTCAGGTGCTGTTTTCATGTTTAGGGAATTAATGGTGCAGGTTAGTGCATCACTGGCGAAGTCGGCGAGAAGGTCCGCCAATTTCGCGACATATGAGGGTGGTATCTGGCCGAGATCGCAGTCGTGTGCGATTGACTTGAGAGTCGCATATGGTATTTCTGCGCAGTTGTACCGCGTCCTGCTTCAGTCCTTCGCATTTCAACATGCAGTAACGGTCAAAAATCCTCGGTGAAACGCTTTCAGTTGTACCTTTTTTCTACTTCGTGAGATCATATGAAATGTCATTATATCAATCGAAGGCATATCGTGAATACTTACCCTATTAAACTGCAATTTGCTATTGCTCATGGTACCTTGGCGAGATTTAACTCAAATTCAGTGGGAAATACAGATAAAAACTGCTTTATTTCAGAATAGCAGCAGGTAAAACATCGAAAACATTGAAATTTGGTAGGAAGGCCTCGACTTCTGATGACAGCTTCGCAATGGGAAGGCATCGAGTCGATTACTTTTTGAATGGTAGACACTGACATGACTTTCTCTCCTTTGCTTATTGAGCGTGAGATTTTTCTTGTTTATAAAATTTGCTCGGAAGACGCCTTTTGAGCTCTCTCCTTTATGTGTTCTATAGGATTCAGATCCGATGGCTGGCTTGACCTCTCCAGAAGTATAGTTCGCTGTTCGCTGAAGGCCGCCTTCACAACTATTGAAGAGTTTTTAGAAATAGACTATATACGACTACTACAGATCGTAACCCTGCTGCAGGATTTATCCTACTAGCATGTGGCACTGTGCCCACCGCAAAACGACCTTCATCTTCTTATACTACTCCCTTGTCATCGTTCTTCTTCCTTCTCAGAATAATTCTCAAAATGGGGCCCATTCCGTTCGAGTAGAAGGCACCGCATACCATCGCCTCCAAACTAAATGAACTTGCTCCGATCTCTAAGGAACTCTACTACAGTCAGTCGGCGTCCAGTTGAGGTGACAGCGCGCAAACTCCACTCTAGCCCTCCTTCTTTTAGGACTGATGAGCGGCTTTTCGTTCGGACGTCTCCCCTAAATACCAGCACATTTTACGTGTCTTCCTTCAGTCTGCTGACTGGGAATAGTGTCTTCGCTAGCACTGAACTCAGCGTTAAGATCGCAACGAGGCGAGGGTCAGCCCTCGACCGAAGTGTAATCCGTCTGTCGTGGGCTCATATAGTACATCGGTGTCGTATCGTTCTCTGAGCATTGCAAACAGAGTTTCTGAAGCGAGCATGGGATGATAGGAGAACTCGTCTGCTGTGGGTCCATCAAAATTCCTGAAATGACCGTGACTTTTATGCCGATTTCTTCATATCTACTGCTGGCAGCCGAACTCTTTGAGTGACTACTGTTCTTCTATGCACCCTTGAGTGTCAAGGTACTAACGCCGAGCACAAGTAGGATGCAAGAATGCTTTTATCGCTCGCAAACAGCAGAAATGCCGTTTCCAATTGGGGGTGTGCCTTGAATGCAGCTATTCCAAAATTAGGCATTTATACTACTTATTTGCAATCCTGTAGAGCTAATGAGCTGGGTTGACATAAATAAACGCAGAATTGCTTAGCATTGAGGTGACCTCAAACAAAAAAAANAAAAAAAAGAGGACGCGAGTTCGCATTACTTCGGGATTTCTTGCATCGAGTGCTGTATTTTCAAGGGAGCCAAACCAACGGTATTGACATGAGCATGATCATTCCAAACACCTTGGAAGGTTGAATCAGCGGAGCTATTTCGCGGTATATCTTCTAATGTCACGTCGCTAACTCCAAGGGAATTGAAAAACCGTTCAAAAAATTTACATAACTCACAAACAAGAATGTTATTTGTTAACAACGAAGTGATTAATCCCGTATTCCTTAGGAACTTGTAGATGTCATAGTTATGCAACGATGATTGGTCCGTGCTGAGCTGTCTACGACGGACGACCAATCCCCCGATAATTCATTACCTCTCAATGAAAGTTGCGCGAGACATAAGCATAATTCCAGACCTTCTCGCTGTCTTAACAGCAAAAAATGTTAAAGCGGCCTATACATATTTAGTGAGTTCATATGGTATTTGTACACGCTACAAATTTCGTAACTGGTGTTCATCAGGAAGTACCCATTTAATTAGAAAACAACATTTGAAAAAAGAATGGCATCGAAACGTGATGGAAAACTGATTGAAGACACATCAGGGACGTTCGGTGTGCATTTCTACACTACCTTTATCCGGCCATATCTACAAAAACTCCTCATTCATTTTAACACAGAATCTCAAGAAGAGAATTGATATTGATTCATATCAGCCACAGTCGTCACTATAAAACTTATTATGTCCGGTAACGTTATTTCCTTCGAAACTTCTCAGTTACCAGTGCATGGAGTTCTGCCTGGAAGAACAACACCGTCAGTTATGACTTCCACTTTGTCCCAGATCATTCTTCTCCGTTGCCTTTTAGTTAGCGATGAGATGTCAGCTGCATCAGCTTCTGCGTACTCGTGGTCAGCAAGCGAAGAGATGATAACAGTAGGAAACGCTGAAGATATTTGTGAGTATTTTTCAAATTTCATCAACAGATACAGTACACAGTCGAGTAGTCATGAGGAAAGGGCCGCAGAAGTCCTGTTTCAGGGAAAGTAGCTGTTCCCTCAAGGACTAAAGCGACATGATTTTATCTTGATTTTTTTTTTGAATTCAGCGTTGGAATTGTCCTAGCTACGGCGAACTTACGTAAATGATTAGAACCAATTACTCATTTGAAGGCGATCAACGTGAGTCTAATGAGGGTTCAGTCCCTCACATCGCCTGCCTAATCGGGCAGGAAAAATAACTTCTTTTATAGTCGTCGTGATAGGGCGATATCATCTTTTTGAGACTGAAACGATAGTGCGAAGTGAGGGCTCAACATTGTCTTCATTTTATACCGCAATTAGAAGTGACTGTGTTTAAACGGCATTGTAGAGGCTCCATTCACAGTGAAGCATCACCTGTATCACTGTCGTCCCGTTGATCATCGTGTTCCTCGAGCGGGCGCCAGTAACGTCTCCATTCGTCTCTGTCACGAACCAGAGTGGTCCAGTGAATCGTCCTCGTTTCAGGGACCCGAGGTGCAACATTCCTTCCCTCCAAAGCTTTCGCGAAGAAGTCTGACCATCTTGGCGGCCGTCCTGGAGTTCGATTGATGTCCGAAGGGATCAAGCCAGTAACGTCCCTGGTCTAGCGGTCATCACCATGTCGCATAACGTGTCCGGCCCACCTGATTTTCGATTTCTCGGCGTAATCAAAGGCATCCCTGATATTCGTTCAATGACTGAGCTCGGAACTCCGGATTCCCTTCTGCACTTGCGTGTGTAGGGAAATTCCGAGCATCGTCCTTTCCAAAGCGCGATGAGTAACGCTGATAGCATGCTCATCCTGCTTTCGTAGAGTCCAAGTCTCTATGACTTACGTCAAAGCAGGAAGGACAGCAGTGTCGAAAAGGTTAGCTCGGAGTCGGATGTTCTTTGTCACATAGCTAGAGCATTCGGTGATATTCGTTCCGTTTGGCGTGAAGGGAGCATCAAGTACCAATCCGTTTTTATAAACATCGTTTCATTCTCAAGCCGATCTTTCCACAAGCATTGTCAAACTCGGGCAGCATTCGTTCCGCCTGCTCGATGTTCGGCGTTATAAGCACGATGTCGTCTGCGAACGGCTGTCGACCTTCACTCCCGAGTCTTCCCATTCGAAGTGACGCATGTTATACTCGAGAGCGGCACTGAAAAGTTTGGGCGAAATGGTATCGCCCTGCCGGACACCTCTCTTCACGTTGATAATGACCTCACTGTAGAATGGTGAAAGCATCCTTATATATTGAGTAGGAACACCCTGGTTGCCCAGAGCTTCGATTACCGCTTCTGTCTCGGCAGCGTCAAAGGCTTTCTTCAAATCGATGAACGTAAGACATAAAGGCATCTTGTACTCTCGTGATACTTCAGTGAGTATTGAAAGAGTGTGAATCTGATCGATTGTACAGAACCCTCTCCCTGCTTGCTCGCATGGCTGTCCTTCAACTAATATTCTGCCAATCCTGTTCAGAATGAGTGAAAAGCTTGTAGACCACAGAAAGAAGGCAGATTTGGCGATAATTGCCAATATCGTCTGGATCTCTTTTTTAATACAGCCCTTTTAGTTTTTTATGACGTAGGCACTTTGCATTCCGACAGGTACCTCGAGAAGAGCCTATCCAGATAACTGGTGGAAGACTCTTCAGATGTTCTGGTTTGATCCTATCGGAACTGGGCGCTGCACATTTCTTCATCGACGTGATGGCATGTCGTATTTCTGAAGGGAGAACCGAACGAGCGATACATTCGTATTGCCTAAGACGGTCTGTAAGCAAGTAGACGTGGCTGTCGAAAGGAACCGAGTAGAAGTCGTAGATGACCTTCTCCATTGCCCTTCGAGATGCAGTCACTGTTCCGTCAGGACGACGAAGGTAAGTCAACTTGGTCTTGTGACTGCCGAAGCTCTGACGGGCTTTGCGAATGTTTTTCCGGCCTCGGCGGCATCGTCCATAACTGCTGCTCTTCTCTCACTTAGCGCTTATCGCTTATCTTCCTTTGTAGTTTCTCTTCCCAGCTTCGCAAGTTCGGACGTTTGTTGATGATTGCCTGAGCTCGCGCGATTCCATGCTGGCGTATTGGCTCGAGAATCTTCGGAGCGAGTCGTCTCTTGGATACTTGTAGACTCTCTGCTTTCCTAATATTATCGTGAAGATGTTCGACGAGCCGGTTGAATTCGTCATCGATGTTGTGGATAACGGAATCTTCCCATTCACACGCAAGGGAAGCGCGAAGTGGTTCCAGTTGATGAAGGTCTTGAGACTTCATTTCCCAAACTTCATAGCTCTCTCTCTCCACGCACTGAGAAGCAGAATCTAGCACGGAGGAAGCGATGGTCCGATTCCGTGTAGAACTTCGGAAGAACAGCGATGTTAGTAGGCAAAATCTCCGATTGAAGATGATGTGGTCTATTTCATTATGAAACTGTCCACCAGGTGACTCCCATGTCCATCGCAAATGAGAGGGCTTCTGGAGATTCTAGTAGAAGATAAGATGATGTAAACTGCCGTTCGAAATACAGCAGTTGTTCCGTCTGGACGACGAAGGGTAGCCATCCTGGTCTTGTACTTGGTGGAGCTCTAGCAGGCTTTACAAATGCTCTTCCTAGTTCCGGCTCCTCTATCTTAGCTATTGCTCTCCTCCCTTTCAAATCTCCCTCTATCGCTCTTTGCTTAGCTGCAAATTCTGGTCAGTTCATGACTAGCTCGAATGTAGCTCGGGTAGGTCGCGTAACTGTGGCTCGCGCGATCACTGCAGCTTGCTGTAGCTCGTATCAACTCGAGAATTTCAAAAGAGAGACGTCCTCTGGCAAATTGTAGTCTCTGCTCTCTTAGCACTATCGTAGAGATGTTCTACGAACCATTTATATTCTTCATCGATGTTGTCGTTAACGGGATCTACCCACAAACATGCAAAGTCATTGAAGTGGTCCTAGTTTATAGAGGTCCTGCGGTTCCGTTCCCTTACTTCGTAACCCTCTCAGTTTACTGGAACGTAGAATCAATGGAGACAACGGTCCGACTATTTGTAGAACGTTTGTCAACTGCACGACACTGTGGCCACTGCATTGAAGCGTACAATTGCCGCATAGTGTGTCGCGTGCGGCATACTGAAAGGAATATGGTGAGGTCGCTCGTGAATCGCACGTCCTCACGTTGACATCAATCGAAGCCTATAAATTGGAGGCTGAAGAAGGCGGTTTGTAATGATGTTAGAAGGTGTAAGCTTACTACGCGCACACACGAAAACACGCACACAAACAAACACAACAGACAAGCCAAGAGACACTTCTAGCATATATATAGCATCAGGGACAGTCTGCTGTTACACACAAAGTTTCTGTCTCTACGGAGTGGTAGCTCATTCGCTTAGTTTCAAGACAAGCGTAATCCTAATAATCCTAAAGCACTCCATAGTACCTTACACCTCTGCCTGCCCTCTGAAATTTGAAGCGGAGAATCTAGTGGTGTAAGTTGCACCTATTACCACCCGGAGTTGGGAACTCAGGAGAAAGGTTGCTGATTTATCACTTTCTACTCATTCCAGATAACGAAAACGTCGACCTGAAAACAGCAATTCTTGACGAGTCAGAGAACGAGGGAGTAGGCGATAATGACTTACTGACCGCCTGTATGTTCAAAAAAATTCGCAGAGTTATTGGTTGAGAGGTGCTGATCCTAGAAAGTCTACCTTCAGTGCTAGACGATGGTGAAGAGCTTGCAACGGCGGTTTCGCATGCCTACTCGGCCTACTCCTTGCCGGCCAGCGAGACTTTTGTAGACATGGATGGTGAGTTTTCTCAGTAGGCAGGACGGGTTTCTTAGATGCTTTGAGGAGTGGGGAAATCATTCAGGAATCAGTTCATTGTGACGGTCCGAATTTTAATCACGTATTGGTGGAGTGCTCGACGATTTTGCTGTCATGAAATTGAATTGCTTGCAGATGTGGAACCAAATTGTGGCAAAACAGCGGAGATGGAAGTTTCTTCTGAAATGGAACGTGAGTATTCGTGCAATCATTAACACGACTTCATTTAGCATAAGAAGAGCGGTATAATATGTACTAGTAAAGGGGAGCGCAATTCTCTCGAAAGCACTACTTTTGTAAGATATCCGTGGGAAGTCTTACGACGAAAATGCTTCAACTTCCTGTAAAACCCAAAAGAGAAGTATCTCGAGGGAGATCGAAATGATGTTAACGAATATACAGGGTGCGCCATAAATATGGTAGCAAAAGATTGCTGTGCAGAAACCGCAATATACATTGATACATATTGAATCTATGTGAACTATTTACGATGCATCGCATCTACAAAACGAACACACGGTCATCTTATTTAATCGTCTTCTGTACTAATTATAGCTCAAAGGCGCTTCGGCTACTCATCGACGATGACACACTGAGTTTCTCAAAAACATCACCTTTCCTGTTATTTCTTAGGAGCAGCAACAGTGGTACGTTATGAAGCGCGAAGGTTTCTCTTTCCAGTATGGACTATATCCAGCGGCCCATCAATCAATTGTAATCCGGGGAATTCGTAGGGAGATTGGAAGCTGGAATAAAATGCGAACGTTTCCTCAGCACCAGTCTTAATCTTTTCCCATTCGGGAGCAAGTGCGCCATAGTTTTCAAATCGTGTCCCTAAGAAATCTTTGACCCTTAGCATAATTTCAGAAGGACCCCTCTTAAAGAGGGTGGGTTAAGTTTGTTCTTTTCTCGAAAAAATTTGCGAAATGTAGAGTATGTATACGATATGTAGAGTTTCTTACTCAAACCATCATGAAAGAGGGAAAACGGCTACGAGAGGCGATCTCCCTCTTCTCAGGGCTGCAGCACTCGTAGTGTGAAATATACGTATGCTCTGAGATCTCCATTTCTTCCACACTGAACCCCCTTTAGTCAGAAAAAAGTCTGTCGAAGGGAGTGCCGCGCGCAAGCAGCGCACGGCATTCTCTCCAATGCTTCTCTTTAAGAAACATATAAGGTTTTCTAATTATATCGGGATACACTTGCATTTACTCGGAGTAGAGTCCCGCAGCGTACTCTTTCCCAAGCAATTGTATTCGGAAAAGGGGTATGTGAGACAAGACGACCGCTTTGAGGTTTGTCGTTGATCTGTCCACGCATCGCGATTCAAGGGACTGTCATGTGGGAAATGTGAAACGAGGAGCGATCCCGGAAAGGGACTCACCAAGGGCGCGCAAATACGGAACGGCTGGTGGATGACTGCGAGGCTCCATCGTATTTCGAAATCTAACGAATTGAGAGTACCAAAGTAGATATGTGGGCTAGGGTATATCATAGACATAATGGAAGGTGCAGATTTAGAGAAACTCTCAAACAACATTACGGACGTCCAAAAAGATGTTACCATATTTATGGCGCACCCTGTATAGGTCTTATATAATAGAAACTGCTAAATGAACCACTAGAAGTGTTGTGAGAGCTCCAATTTCTCTTGCTAAAATTTCGCAAATAGTGTCAGTTGTTTATAGTGAGAAACTCGTTGAAAAAACTATGCTGTGCGATCTAAAGGTCTATATATAGTGAGTGGCAGCGTCTCGATCGCAAACGACTTCAAATTGACTTGTGCTACAGTAAATTGGTCTTCTGTGTCTCTTGTTTTTGCCAGAATCAATTAGAGCGAAGCTCATATGCCATGTTCGGGATCCCTGAAAAAAATCAATAACAAAAATTGTTTTGGTGTTTGCCATGCATTCAACTAAACCGACTGTCGGTAAATGTAATAGGTTGCAAGAACAAAAGATTCTAGGCGTGAAAAATTTCGCGTAAACAATGTGAACACCATAGCAGGATGATGAACTTCTAGAACATTCGTCGGGCAATCAGTGCATAAGTAGACAAGAACACTCATGTGGGCTTTCGCAACTTTGCCATCAACGATTGGACAACAGCACGGATGACCGACTGGTTAAGAGTGTTGGCTCATGTTTGCACTCAGAAACTTAGATTCATGCCAGTGCAATAACTGTGTCACGAGCTGATGAAGAACTCACATCGTAACAAAAATGGCTGGATTTCCAAAAGTTCCAATTTTATTCGGTTGGGACGTCATCTGGCAGTGGCACAGACCTCCCCCCGCCCTAACTCTGTGGACAATGTGTGAGGGCTAGTAAGGATTGAATTACGTCCGTCAAAGAAGTTCGAAGTGGGAAGAGGATGTCAAGCTGTACTATAAGAAAAAGATACCAAAGGTCTGTCTGAGCCTTGAAATATCTCCATAGCGAGTGATCTTAATGGCCTCGTTGGCAGTGACCGAAGAACAACACCAAACGTTCTATCTGAGCCTTGGAATACCTCACCATAGCAGGATATCTCAGTGACCACGATGGCAGTGGATAAAACAATCGGGAAAATGAAAGTTAGGAAAGCGCTGTTACCAGATTAGGTAACGATTAAGGCATGAAAGTTACTTGGTGATCACGAGATCACATGTCTCACCCGATTCTTGAGCACAGTTGCTGAGGAAAGAATGTCAGATGCGAGGGGAATCAGCATCATCATCAACCACCATCGTCCTCTCTTTTAAGTAGAGTGGGGACGCGATGCAGTGTTTCAGCTATCTTGGGACCAGCTTGACTGCAATGCTATGAAAATAAACGAGCGGCTAGTCGACTCAGGCCTCAGGGAACGGGTCCTGATCTCATGGGAGCAGTATAGCATCATGCCCAAAAATCTGCAACAGACGGCATCTTCAAAGCTAGGCACGTAACGGAGAATTATTGAGAGAAGCGTCGACCCTTCTACATTGCCTTCCTCAATCTAGAGAAGGCTTTCGACCGCTACGAGAAGGGAACGTCCCGACGCTTTCGATCTCGCTGGTAGTCAACAGACTACATCGACGGTGAGTTCTGAGCCCTTTCTCCATTCGGCTTACAATGGATGAATTAGAGATGTCATGAATGGACCACTGTAAACCTAATGACATCGCTCTGATAGCGGAGAGCATAGATAAATTGTGCAAGTGGCGAACAATTGGCTCTGACCAAACGTGAAGAAGGCTAAGTTCTTTAGCTCCAAGGAGTGCACGGAGGCAGCGGTAAACGGTACTGGAGACCATCGAAGGAGCCAGATCTTCCAACACTTTAGAAAAAACTTGACGGCTGATGGCAACGTGGATCATGCTGTAAAGGCCCGGGTAACTCGGCATAGTGGAAGGGGGTAGTGGAGTGCTATCCTTTGCAACCGATGGTGCTTCAGGGTGTCAACGGACGGTGGAGACGTCTCCTATGCTCTACCGCAACGGGTGTTGGGCCATGAATGAAAATCATGAAAGGCAGTTCCACATCGTTGAAGAGGATGTTTAGATGGGCCTGCGGCTGGGCTCGACCAGACAGGGTCAGAAACGAAGACATCAAGAAGGTTATGCAGACAGGCTCTGTTCAGTTGGATAGAAGGTATATACACATGCTGAGGAGCCACATTATCACGCCATAAAAAAGGTGATGGACTGGGAAGAGCAAAAACGACCACGTGGAGCCTCAAAGAAGAGATGGGGCGACGTGATTAAGAAGGACCGTCCGGAAATAATAACGGTAAATAGAAAGAAGTGGCGACAGCTCACGAGAACAGCGGACCTCGCTGTTGAGCGGGATTAACGCTAGGGACGAGAAGAAGAAGACTGGACAGTACTGCATTCACTACCATCTTCTACTAGCCACGTCAAGGAAAAAAGTGAGTGTAGTGGCTAAAATCTTCAGCAACCCATTCCTTAATATCCATATTCACTAGCAACGGCCAACAATTAGTTGAGCCGCTTAAAAGCACGGTTCACGATAAAAAAGGTTACTGAGTTCTACCTTCAGCAATACTCAGCGCTCCCAATGGGTGGTAGAAGGGACCCTCTCGCTCCCTTAACCCATTGACGACCACATGTGGACTGTGATTGTATTTTTTGTTTCATTCATCCAAATTTCCACTTTCTTTCAATTCTTCTTCTCAGAGCATTACATCAGGCCTAAATGAAACTAGGTACAGCGTGGTCCTAGGAAATCTTCTAATTTTGCAACTGTAAAAGTGTTTTTTTCGAAGGGGTACATTATCTTGGTAAATTTTTCGTTCGCAGAGCAACTTCAAAAAACGAGATATTTTGAAAAGACAGTCGTCATTTGCATTCCCAAATGTAAAGCTCGTAAAAAATCCTCGAAACGATTTCTGGTAATGATTAACCCATGGGCGACCGCGCCTTCTACATTGTCCTTACATTACCTTTTAATTTCTCTCATAACTGTAGTTGGAAGTGAATGATTCTTGTACCACGATGTCTCAAGATTTTCTGGAAGCTTGTGAGCTCAGCTGATACTTGAAAACATGAAAAATTATAAGAACACTTGATAAATAACATGAATACTACAGGAGCACGATATGGCGTGGCCCGCCGGCAGGCCACGCGGTCGTCAGTGGATTAATTTCGGCGCTTAAGGCATAGTGGAAGCCCTGTTGCTACCGTAATTGGCTTTAACGCCCCTGGATCGATGTCACGTTAGACGAGTGTCGAGACGATACAGATTGCAACTATTCGTTCTAGGACCCACACACAATCAGCTGATCGCTGAGTATGAGGCGATGTTTTTCTCCCATTTCTTTTTCCTCTGTTTTTCTTTTTGATGCCGCAACCCCTTATTTCATTTCCTACTACCTGAGGCTGAAAAAGCCACTTTTGCTGTTACTAGAAATTTTTGTTTTTATGCTTACAAGTGGATGAATTTTTGCTTAATATAGTCTGTTATTCGCACCAGGACCCACACGCGCGCAGTGAAACACACTGTTTAGCTCGTCCGAACGCCCCACTCTTCCTCATTGTTCTGGTCTCTTTCTCGTCCAGCCCCTTTTTTAACGGTTTTTCGAAGCCTTCTTTTCACTTTGGAAGCACCGATTCACGCAGTTTCTTCACCTTCATCGCACTACATTCGATCTTGTCTTCCATTTTTCATCATAATCGAGATTACCGAAGATTATCCTGAACTAAGCCTTTAAGTGCGGGAGATACTAGTCTCCATCAAACATCGTCTCACAGTTTTGTGGGGGTAAAGGAACTCAACCACCAGGGTTGCTGAACGCAGATTAGCAACTCAGCACAAGGAAAAACATTTCTAGAGCCAAACAAAGCTGGATGTTTAACAACGCGTTACTTGTGTCATTTCCAATAACACCATATGCTTACTCTTTGATGAAATCCCAGAAAGTCTCGTGGGATTTCCTAGCATCCAAAGATATTGCTCGTAGAACAATAGCGTACAGTTATGTGATTTCACATACAGTGCGTCGCAAAATGATACAGCCATCTCTAATTTTCCCAAAAACTCACAGTATATGATGTTTCTGAAAAACTGCCAAAGTAAAAAATGGGTCAAGTTTGAATTGCAATTCGCACATTATCACCAAATTCCAGCTCGAAAACACAAACATTTTTTTTTGATCAATTTTCAATAAAGGGTGCTNCCCATACATTTTCCATCGAATTCAAACCGGGGCTGTTCGCCGGTCAGGGCAGAAGTGCCGAGTGAAGCAAGCTTGGGTGCTCCTGCTGACGTGAATTGGAGCGTTATCTTGCATAAAAACAATGTTTCGGTGCAGATTCTGACGCCAAGAAGGGAGAAGTGCACGGCGTATAACAGTTCGACAAAAGAACTAGTTCATCTTCTTCGGCACAAAATATAAACGGATACGCTTACTCGACGAGAACGCGGCCCAAACCATGACTTCTCCTCCCTTGAAGTTTCGTCTGGAAAAGTGAAGTTTTTCCCTCCTCAGGTCGTGCCAATAAAATCGGTTTCCGTCTGGACCATCACAGTTGAACTTCTTCTCATCGGAAAAAACGACCTGAAGAACAAAAATCATCAAGAGAAGGAAGGTCAAATGTCAGCACATGACGAACACCTTATTCCATTCGGTTCGGCTGCACCTTCTGGCGAAAGCGACCCAATTTTCTCGATGTTTTTTTTTGTCATGAAGCGTGCCTTACGCGTTTTCCTCTTGACGTTGAACTGAGACTTTCTGATGACCCTCCAAACAGTGTCCTTTGAGACATTGAGGTTCATTGAAGATCGGATTTCCATGCAGCACTTGGTGGAGTTCAACGCTTCCCTCAAAATACGGCGCTTGTCTCTGTCGGAAAGGAGCAAAGGACGTCCAACACTTCTTCTGGTTCCATATTCTTCAGGACTCTTGATGAAGTTATCCACAACTGCGTGAGATCGACAAATCTCGCGCGATTCTGCGATTTGACAATCCCTGCTCCTTTTTCGCGAGGATTTCACCTTTCCAATCCGAAAGCAAGCTTCCTCTTCCCATTGCCTGAAAATGAAGAATATTACATAATCGAAGCAATTTCGTTGCGTTGAACTAAAAAACGACACGAAGACATCAAGTGGCTGTATCACTTTGCGACGTTGGAAAAGCACCCTTTATTGAAAAATTGCCCAAAAAAATGTTTGTGTTTTCGAGCTGGAATTTGGTGATAAAGTGCGAATTGCAGTTCAAATTTGACACATTTTTTACTTTGGCAGTTTTTCAGAAACATCATATACTGTGAGTTTTGGGAAAATTAGAGGTGGCTGTATCATTTTGCGACGCACTGTAGTTTTCCCTTACCGAGCGGTGCAATCAACCAAATGTTCGCACGAACCATAGTTGTCGCAGCTGCTTGAAAATAGCAAGCAACGCTGGTCAAATATTGGTAAACTGCTGACAAACGTATCAAACATGCTGATAAACGGTTTCTACGAGCCTCACAGAGTTCCTCTATCTGAGTACTCAGAAGAAAAAAACCTTCACAAAGAAGTTCTCGCGTTTGCTTTTGAGCTGCGATTTGTTGTTACAAATGTTTGGCAATTAATTTCCATTGACGTTGAGATTCGAGGTTTGTTCGCGAAAGGCACTCGAAATTGCACGAGAACAATGAGTCCACTCAATACAAAAAGGCTTCATGTGTAGAGCACAAGTTACACAAGCAAAGGGTTGAGGTAGGCATGCCAACAAGGTTAGATGAGAGCTTGAGCTGAGTCGTACACGTATTTGGTCTTCTACAATCTTATGAAAAACCCATATGTCGCCTGCTCAGAACATTACTCGGTTCTGCTCATGAAGTGGATTTCATAATCAGATAATGTAAATGGATCGGCCGATGCCTCATTGAAATGACTGGCCGAATTCTTATCTTTCTTATCTGTAGCATACAACATCTCATCTGTCAAACATGGAAAATTCGTGGATCGGTGAAACTTTTCCATCGATTTCAACGCAATTGTATTGATGGATCATGCGACGTGTACAGGGAAACATCTCAAGCAGTCAGAGATGCTCTACAAGCACTCAAATATCGTAATGCTGTTCGGATTGAGCAGAACACAAATAATGCGTCTTATCAGAGTATGCATGAACTGCAACATATTTATGCGGTCTGGAATATATCGGTGATAGGAAATCACGAGAGGCTTCTTGATAAGTCACTGGATGACAGGAATCCTTACTTTATATAAAGCGCTCGCGTCTGTCTGTCCGTCCATCTGTCTGTCTGTCTGTCTGTCTGTCTGTTTGTACGGAAATTCGTAACTTCTGTCTCCGTGGACCTAGAAGTTTAAATTTGGTAGGAGCACAGGCGGCAGGATGGGAACACATATCGTGGGTGGCAGGACCGGACTCCGCTCAAAGGGGGCAGGGTTGGTGCGAACAAAATGTTTCAGCGGAAAATCATAACTCCTGTCCCCGTGGACCTGGGACGTTCAAATCAGGTAGGAGCATACTCGGCAGAATGGGAACACATATCGTGGGTGGCAGAACCGGACTCCGCTCAAAGGAGGCGGGGTTTGTGCGACCAAAATGTTTCAGTGGAAAATCATAACTCCTGTCCCCGTGGACCTAGGGCGTTCAAATCAGGTAGGAGCATACTCGGCAGGATGGGAACACATATCGTGGGTGGCAGGACCGGACTACGCTCAAAGGGGGCGGGGTTTGTGCGAACAAAATGTTTCAGTGGAGAATAATGAATCCTGTCTCAGTGGACCAAGTAAATTCGAATTCGGTAAGAGTACCCGAGGCAGGGTTGGAACATTAGTGGTGGATGGCAGGGTCGGGCCACAGAGGGCGAGGTTGGCGCCAAAATTCCCAATTTGTCCTAGGGCGTTCAAACTTGGCAGGAGTATAGCGGCAGGATGGGAACACTT